>SNQJ01S0048051.1:86421-108354 GCA_010110895.2 Picea sitchensis
TCTATCGTCTCTCGCTAATAAAAAATGACGAAATGAAGTGTCATATCCAAGAGATTCTTCAAAACAATCACATGAGAACCAAATCCTCCCCTTTTGGAATTATGATGGTATTGGTGTAGAAGAAAGACGAGATCTGCGTTGATTACAGAGCATTAAACAAAATCACATTCAGGAATCGGTACCCAATTCCTTGAATTGATGATCTTATTGACCAAATCGAGGGGGAAAGTTCTTCAACAAGATTGACCTAAAGTCTGGCTACCACTAGATTCCCATCGAATCGACTGGTGTTTGGAAGAAATCTTTCAACTCTAAATATGGTCTCTTTGAATGCTTGGTCATTCCCCTTGGCTTAAAAAATGCACCAACTACATTCATGATGTAGCATCCCAAGCCACCCCATTGTCGGGCTATGCCACATGAAAAAAAATTTGAATTGTATACAATATCTAAAAATAGAGAATCTCTACAAATGCCCAAATTCATACAACATAAAATAAATTAGGCATTCAATACACACACAAGAAAAACACATAAAACAAACACATAAATAATAATAATGCAGCATGTAATTTCACACACAATTGTCACTTATCTTTGATAAAGGAACACTAACTACGTGCATAGCTTCCACATTCCTCCCAACCTTAGACCATGCTTCTCAGAACTCTCAGCAGTGGGTCACCCATGAGAAGGAACTAAACTTCACCTAGGTAAAGGAATTCTTACCCAGGGTGATGTATCACAAACAATAGGAAAAACTCTCTCACATGTGCCAACTCAAACTAAAATCCCGGAGTCCCTCATTCCCCACATTCCTTTCCCACCCCAGAAAATTTTCCCCTTCTTTGCTGAACAATCCTTCGTCTACCCCATTTCCTTTCTGAGGCTTCAACAACAAGCTGGATGGGAAGTCTTAGAGACATGTAGTTGCAGTTCGACACCTTCAGGAAAAAAATTCCGAACAACTCTCTCACCTAGAGAGAATTTCTCACAGACATGACAACCTGTCTCTTCAGTATCCCACGGGCCTGACAACCCACTTCTTCAATTAATACAAGAATAGGTACATGATTAGTACTAGTTCGAGTAAGGTACAAAAACTTTGTTCATGACAAAGAGGTATGGTGGAAAGCTTAAATCCATGAGTCTAGGAAAATTATGAAAATTATGGAATGAATGGAAAATACACTAAGTCCAAGATCTTTGTATGCACGTGCCCAACTTGACACCTGTCAGGTTTAGAGCTAATTTGTTCCACTTGTCCCCATCCTTTAGAACTAGGAAAAAAATAATTATCTAGATTTTATACTTTAAGGAATATTAATATAATATTCATTTTTATCTTAAGCTCCCTATATTAGCCCCTTATCCTTAATTCTTATCCCCCCTTTCCCTAACTAGTGGATTGTATTCCCCCTTACTCGTTTTACATGGTTGGTTTGCATGTAGTGATGTGTTTTTCATTAATATATGCATGTGAATACATTTACATTTACATCACATATATACCTTCTCTTTCTACATCATGGCTCACCATCCTAAGTACAATTGTGTTTACACTTATAGTTTGGGTTTGGCCTAGGGGTATTTCATTCCCCTCCCCTTATTTATGCATTGTCCTTAGTGAAATATATACACACATACAACCAGGATTTCAAAAATACTTAAAAAAAATGGGGGAATTCTTCCTGCATATCATCCTCGTTCTCCTAAGTTGCATCTTCAGGACTGTACTAGGTCCATTGGACCTTTACTATCTCTATGGCTCGATTCCAGAGATGATTGATATTCTAGTCCACTATGCACACTGGATGCACTTGAAAGACACCTCCTTCCTCCACTTGAATCACATTTCAATAAATGACATTATTAACATCATGTGTATAGTTTTTGAGCAATTAACATGGAATACATTATGAATAGACATTGGTGCATGAAAGGAAATCATGCATGCTACAGGCCCAATCCTCTCTAGGATTTAAAACGGTCCACAATCATGAGCTTCCAACTTTGAACAATTTACCAACTTCAGGGAAATTTTGTTTTCCTTTACTTTCAATAATACATGGTCATCCACTTTAAATTCCCTTCCATATCTTCCCTTATCAACATAGATTTTATGCCTATCTTGGACAATTTTTAAATTATGTTTTATTTTTAACATTTTCTCTTCCATTTCCCTATGTAATTCTATCCCAACCACTGCTCTATATGTTTGGTTGTCCCAACTTACTGGTTTGTTTCACCTACTGCCATAAAGTGCCTCAAATGGGCTCATCTTTAGAGATGCTTGGTACCCATTGTTATAAGAAAACTATACTAAGTGTATGTAATCTTCCCATTTTGATGGTTTATCCATCATATTAATCCTCAACATATCTGCAATCACTTGATTCACCCTCTCAACTTGTCCATATGATTCTCGGTGAAAAGTTGTGCTAAAATTTAAATTTGTTCCAAATCCCTTAAATAATCCTTTCCAAAAATTTGATGTGAATTTTTTATCCATCTCAGACACAATTGTCTTGGTTATACCATGTAGTCGAGCAATTTCTCTCATATAAATATTATCAATTTTGGTTGCCTTGTGAGTGAGCTTTGCTGGAATAAAATGGGTTGCCTTAGTAAGTTTATCCACCACTACCATGATAGAATCACGTTTCTTTCTTATTCTGGGCAGTTTGGCGATGAAATCCATTGTTACAACTTCCCATTTCTACTCAGGAATGGGTAATGGTTGTATCAAAATCAGTTGGGTGTCTATGCTTGGCCTTAACCTTTTGACACTCTAAACATTTGGAAATAAACTCAACAACTATTTTCTTCGTGCCTGGCTAATAATATTGTCTCTTGACAGATGCAATAGTTTTTTGATAACCTGGGTGCCCAGCATAAGGTACATTATGCATTTATCTCAAAATCATATTTTCAATTCCTGGAAATTTTGTACATAAAATTTTCCCCTCTATATGAGAATTTCCTAATTTCCTAGCTTATAGTCTTAAATTTTCTATTGCAAAATACCTTGTTGTAATTTTGTTATTATTTCCATGTATTACAAATATGATTTTGCAGCCTCTAAGATTCTTTCTTTCAAATTTGATTGGTACATGCTAATGGTTGTAGAATGCAACTCAGGCACTGTAATGATCCCAAGCCAAATGTTTTTCTTGGAATCTCTATCTAACCAATTATTTGATTGTTACGTGTCTGTATGAAGGTTGGCCATCAACATTTCAGCCTTAGGGTTTATTCAGTTATTCATCCACATATTATACAAGCATAATTGCCATCATATGAAGAACATCAACAATACACAAGATATGAACCACAAGCAATAGCTGAACTTTATTATAAGAAAGAAAGAACCTGATACAAATAGTGAAGGAGATCTGGAATAGCCTTAGATGACTTCAAGACAATAATAGATATGCATACAAAATTCTCTCAGAGATACAATGTAAGCCTCCCAAAGGTTGTAATAGAAGAAGAACACTCAACTGCAAAACTAGGATTTAAGACCAACCCTTAAGCAACTGGTACGACCCTGTTGAGGATGGTACATCATGTTGAAGATGATGGACACAAAGGGTTCGACCCTCCTAAATATGAAGTTCCCCAAATGCTTCCAAACTCCTCCCAATGATAGATCAAGGCAATGGAATCCTCCTCCTGAAGTATGGAGCTAAAACACTGAAGCCTCCTCCTCAAATTGCAGAAACCCTAACTAGTACGACCCTTCTGAAACCCTGAATATGGCCAATAGTACATCCTAGATGAATATGGGCTCAGAATATCATGAAACTCTCTAGGATAATAGATCTAAGAAACACTGAATCACCAAATCATCCTCTTCCTCCTGAAATTGTCTCAACCCACAAATAGATGATAGGGACATGGTAACTCCTCCAAGAAACCCTCAAACTGATGAGGAAGGCCTTGAAACAAAAACCCTAATGTTCAAAACCATCCTAGCTTCTTCAATATGCTGGATAGAACTCTTCCTCAACCAATGGTG
Organism: Picea sitchensis; assembly: GCA_010110895.2. Lineage (NCBI taxonomy): Eukaryota > Viridiplantae > Streptophyta > Pinopsida > Pinales > Pinaceae > Picea > Picea sitchensis. The sequence continues at coordinate 90,443 of SNQJ01S0048051.1, forward strand.
CGCCACTGCAAGAAAACCCTAGATGGTACGGCCCTACTGTTCCAACTAGTACGAACTTTCCACTCCTCCTGAATAGATGATAGATGTAGAATGGTGTCGGTGGAGTATTTCATCCCCAATACCAAGCTTGGAACAAGGTGAGTGGAATATTTCACCACTAACTTGTTCACTAGGGTTTCTAATATTAAAACCCTCAAAACTATATTCTCAAGAGCATCAACAAGGAAATATCCAAAATCCAAAATGAATGAGAGGTGCGCCCTGGCCTTCTCTTTATACTTTTCTTCTATTTCCATGTTGAATTAATTTAAACCTGAGGGTTAATTCCTAAATCAACCTCCAACGCTTCTATTCCTTCATTGATTTATCTTTTTAACTCCTTTTACCTTTTGATTAAGTCAACTTAAGAATATAACATTAGTTTGGTTGAATTTTCCCCTCAATGTGAGATTATGGCCTAGTGGGGATGCCTAGGCCACTAATTCTTATCAAACCTCTTCATAAAGAGGTGGGGGACATTACAATCTCCCCTGCTAGAAATTGCTTTCCCTCAAGCAATTCCAAACCTGTTTCACGTACAAATTGTTCATTCTCTCACGTGGCATCCTCAATGGGTATATCCTTCCATTTGATCAGGTTCTCTTTGATTCTTCTCTTCCTGAGCCTCTTCTCTCGAACCTCTAGTATCTCTTTCGGAATCAAAATAGGTTTCCCTTCTTCATCCATGGGAGGTAGTACCTCAATGGGTTTGATGTGTTTGCCGATGGCCCTCTTCAAGAAGCACACATGGAAGACATTGTGTATCCTGCTGCCCTGTGGAAGCTCAAGCTCATAAGATACAKACCCTATCTTCTTGCTAACTCTGTAGGGCCCCAAGAAATGTGCATGTATCTTCTTTGCTTTGCTTATTTTTATAGAATCCTACCTTTATGGTTGGAGCCTTAGATAAACTAAGTCACCAACCTCAAAAGTATGCTCAACTCTATGTTTTTCTTCTTGTATCTTTTGTTGGTTTTGTGATCTCTGTAGATGATCCTTCATATCTCTGAGGATGTCTTGGCTCTATTGTACCCAATCCTATACCATCGATGCCCTGGTTTCATCAAAATCAGTATCCACAAAAGATAGTGGGTCATAGCTGTATAAAGCCCTGAATGATGCCATGCCTATGGACACGTGCTGGGTGGTGTTGTAGCAATACTCTCCCAAGTGAAACCATCTAACCCATCCTTTCTGCTACCCTACTACATAATTCCTGAGGTAGCCTTCTACCCACTTGTTTAATATCCTTGTTTTTCCATTCACCTGAGGGTGATAGCTGGTACTAGGGGTCAAGCCCATACCAACCAATCTGAAAAAATCCTGCCAAAATGTACTCATGAACTTGCTATCCCTGTCACTGATAATGGTCTTGGGTGGGACATGCAACCTAAAGATCTCCCTGAAAAACAGTTCAACCACCTGTGATGCACTGAAGTCTATGGCTATGGAGAAGAAGTGTGCAAACTTCGTCAGCCTATCCACCACTACAAAAATGAAGTCCTTTGCTTGTGTCCTTGGAAAACCGGTGATGAAATCCATGGATATGGTTTCCCACTTGTTCTCTGGAATGGGTAAGGGTTGCAGTAGTCCTGTTGGGCGAGTGTGCTCATCCATGTTCTCTTGGAATGTAGTACACTCCTTGACATGCATTATTAAATCCTCCTTGAGTCCCTTCCATGAGAACCTCTCTCTCACCTGCATGTACATATTACTAATCCCTTGGTGCCATGTCATTGGTGAGTCATGACATCCGTGCAACACTTTGGCCTTGAAGGCCGATCCAAGATCCAAATAGATTCATCCCTTGTAATAGATGAGGTCATTTATAATCATGAAGTTATCATCTTGTACATGTCCGTCCAATAGCTGACAAGAGAATTGATACTTTGCATACTCCATCACCAAGTGGTCCTTCTAGTCAATCGATACACCTATCATGGAAAAAATGGATGGCCTCCTAGACAATGCATCAACCACCATGTTGTTCTTTCCTTTGACAAAATCAATGTCAAAGTCATAAGCTCATGCCTACCCAATGTAAGCTTCATCCCAGGAATGTAGTTGTCACAAGGGATAATGCTTCCACGTTCTACCTCCACCTTGAACCCTTCATATTCCACTGTGGGTATCTACCTCCTTCTCAATAACATTGAATCAATGAAGTTGTGAGAGGCTCCCCCGTCAATCAATACCGATACCTTTTTCCCCTGAAAGACTCCTCTCATCCTGAAGGTGTTAAATTTGGGCACCCTAATGATGGATGCCAAGGTGGCTTTCCCCTTAGCTGTATTGTCCAATCCTATGACCTCCTCCTCTATTGTCTCTATGGTTTTGGCCTCCATGTTCTGAAGTTGGTCATAGTCTTCCTCCTCCTTATTGTCTAAGGTGACCTCTATGTAGGGAACTTGGCTACGGCCCATGCACTTGTGTGATGGGTTCCATGGTTCCTTGCATGTGAAGTAAAGTTGCTTCCTTATCAGTTCCCTCCTGGTGTTATCATCCATTCTGCCATGACCCCTGTCAAACCCCCTTGGGTCACGTCCCCCCTAGTTCATTGGATGTCTTTGATCTCTTCCTTTGGTGCTAAGGGGTGGCCTAGGCACACATTTTGGTTTGGAAGTTGGTGCTAGGTCCCTTGTTCTCCAAATGGAATCTGTTGGGTCTTGTAGGTTGGTGAGCTTTAAATCCTTTACCCAACCCTTCATGGTCTCCATCAACTGTTTAGTGAAAATCATCATAAGCATGGTTGGTGATATATCCTATATCGTGAATGCTAGACTTTGGAATTCCTGAATGTATACCTTTGTTGCTCCTTTTTTCTTGAGTTGTGTGAGCTCCCGGAAGTGCATCTGGGTCCCCCTAGTCAAATTTGTCAATGAGACTCTTAGTGAATTCTATGTAGGTCACTATCTGATTGTGGCATAGTGTGGTAAGTCCATGGTACCACCAATCATGAGCCTTTCCATCCAGTTACATAGTGGAAAACTTGATGAACTCCATCTCTCTCATGGGGTTAGCTTCTGAGATAAATTATCCAACATGACCCCATGCTGCATTGTCATGGTGTACAATCAAAGTATGGAATTTGTATCTTCCCTGCTCTTCATTTCAAACTCATGGTACCATCCAGGTACATAGTGGAAAATTGGATGTCTTCCATCTCCCTCATGGGATTAAGCTACAGATAAGTATCCAACTTATGACCCCATGCCTGCATTGTCATCATGGTCGTACAATCAAAGTATGGAATTTGTATCTTCCCTCGTCTTCATTCAAACTCATAATTGCTCCTGTGGTTCATCCTAGGATTAGTTCTGAACTTGAGTTGGTAGTATTGATCTAGGGACATCTGCCTCTGAATCATCATATCCAAGCCATGGTACTCTTTAGTACATTGTTCCATCTTCTCAACAAAGTCATCCACCTTCTCCTACTGTACCTGTTCATCTGTGAATGTGGGTAAGTATGACCTGGGGTTAGCCCTTCTACCCATGTGTCCATGTGATGTGCCCCCTCCATGAATTCCCTCGGACCTGGGAGCCTTTTCTGGATCAAACTACATTTCACCATGGGATCCACTAGCATCTTTGCTTCCATACGTCTCAAGGTATTTCCCTTGGTGATTCATTTGCATCAATAGCCGAGTGATCATCGACTGGTTATCATTAATATTCTTGAGATTCCCATCTACCTGCTTCAAGGTATCAGTGATTTCAATCTGTCCCCTTCGGTTTGTCTCCCGACTTTCCTATAAATGGTAGACCAGGTTGCCTTCTGTGAGTTTTAAAGTTTGCTGGAGTTTGTTGAATTTGGCTGTCAAGAAAGCCAAACCTTGTAGCTCACGGTCATCTCCTAATCCCTCCATTTCAGCTTTTGTTTCACTATCCTTCTTCTTCCTTCTTCCCATAAAGATACCATTGTACCTCTACATGCGTTAATCCTCACAGGTTTGGAGGATCAAAGCTCTGATACCATTGTAATGATCCCAAGCCAATTTTTTTCTTCGAATCACTATATAACCATTGATTTGATTGTTAAGTGTGTGTATGCAGGTTGGACATCAAGATTTCGGCCTTAGGGTTTATTCATTTATTTAGCCACGGATTATACAAGCATAATTTCCATCATATGAAGAACATAAACAATACACAAGATAGGAACCACAAGCAATGGCTGAACTTTCTTATAATAAAGAAAGAACTTGATACAAATAGCTAAGCAGATCTGGAATAGACTTAGATGAATTCAAGACAATAATAGAGATGCATACAAAATGCTCCCAGAGATACAAAGAAAGCCTCCCAAATGATGTAATAGAAGAAGAACGCTCAACTACAAAACTAGGGTTTAAGACCAACCCTTAAGCAACTGGTATGGCCCTATTGGTGCTGGCACGACCTGCTGAAGATGATGGACACCAAGGGTTCTTCCCTACTGAATATGAAGTTCCCCAAATGCTTCCAAACTCCTCCCAATGATATATCAAGGAAATTGAAACCTCCTCCCAAAGTATCGAGCCAAAACACTTAAGCCTCCTCCTCAAAATGCAGAAACCCTAACTGTATGGCCCTCCTGAAACCCTAAATATGGCCAATAGTATGGCCTAGCTGAATATGGGCTCAGAATCTCTTGAAACTCTCTAGGATGATAGATCGGTTCATAACAAGCCCCTGAGAGAAGATTCAAGATTAGATCTAGCCTATGGCCTTCTAGATCTGAGAAACACTAAATCACCAAATCGTCCTCTTCCTCCTGAAATCGTCTCAACTTGCAAATAAATGATAGGGATGTGGTAACTCCTCGAAGAAACCCTCAAACTAATGAGAAAGTCCTTTCAAGAAAAACCCTAATGCTAAAAACCATGCCAGCTTCCTCAATATGCTAGATCAAAGTATTCCTCAACCAATGGTGTGCCCTTGCAAGAAAACCCTAGCTGGTACGACCCTGCTGATCCAACTGGTATGGCCTTGCTAGTCGTCTTGAATAAATGATAGATGTAGAATCTTGTGGGTGGAGTATTTCATCCTTGACACTAATCTTGGAACAAGGTGAGTGGAGTCTTTCACCACTGAGTTGTTCACTAAGGTTTTTAATATCAAAACCCTCAAAATTGTATGCTCAAGAGCATTAACAAGAAAATATCCAAAATCCAGAATAAATGAGAGGTGCATCCTAGCCTTCTCTTTATACTTTTCTTCTGTTTCCATGTTGAGTTAAGTTAACCCCTAGGGTTAAATCCTAACTCAACCTCGAGCGCTTCTATTCCTTCATTGAGTTATCTTTTTAACTCTTTTTACCTTTTTATTAATTCAACTTAAGAATATAACATTAGCTTGGTTGATTTTTCCCCTCAGTGTGAGACTATGGCCTAGTGGGTATTCCTAAGCCACTAATTCTTCTCAAACCTCTTCATCAAGAGGTGGGGGACATTACATGAACTCTTCTACTAAGGGAAACAACCACCTTTTTCTCTTCCCCTTTGATATTATTTATATCAAAGTCATATTCGTTGAGAAATTTTAACCACCTTCTTTACCTAGCACTTAAAGTTGGTTGTCCAAATAAATATTTCAGACCACTATGGTTTTTTCCTCAACTCAAACATTTTCCCCCACATCTTCAAGGCATGCACTATGCATTCCAACTCTAAATTATGAGTAGCATAGTTCCTTTTAATATCCTTCAACTTCCTTGTTTCATAACATACCACATACCGATTTTGACTGAGGACTCCACCAAGCCCCTCCTTACATGCATCCAGACATACAATTAATTCTTCATTTGGATCAACAATCATTAGTATTGGAGCACTTGTTAATAATTTCTTCAAGTGTTGGAAACTCTTTTCACAATCAAATGTCCACTGAAACTTCACACCCTTCTTTTGCAAGGAAGTTATTGCATGTGCAATATTTTATAAACCTTCAATAAATATCCTATAATATCCTGCAATGCCCATGAATGGTATGACCTATGTCACATTCTTTGGTGATTAACATCCTCTAATGACCTCAATCATTTCAGGATCCACTGCTATCCCTTCCTTTGAAATGATATGTCCCAAATAATGAATTTGTTTCTAATAAAATGAGCACTTGCTCAATTTGGCATACAATTGATGCTCCCTTAATACCTGTAATACAATCCTCATGTTTTTTCATTCTCTTCCTCCAACTTAGAATATATAAGAATGTCACCTAAAAATACAATGATAAACTTATCTAAGAATTGCCTGAAAATAGCATTCATTAAACACATGAAGATAATTGGTGCATTTGATAACCCAAATGGAACCATTGTGAACTCATAATTCCCATACCTTGTTCTGAACGCAGTCTTGTAGATGTCTTCTTATTTAATTCATACTTGATGATAACCTGACCTGAGATCAATCTTGGATAATATTTTTTCATCTTTCAACTGATAAAAGAGGTCATCGATCCTTGGGAAAGGATACTTATTTTTCATAGTTACCTTGTTCAATTTCTCGAAATCAATAGAAAGTCTCAATGTTCCATCCTTTCTCTTCAAAAATAATACTGGGGAACCCCAAGGTGAAACACTTGGGTGTATATACCCTTCTTCATAAGATATTCAAGTTACATTTGCAATTCCTTCAATTCTGGTGTACTCATCCTGTAAGGAGTCTTCGATATTGGGGCTACCCCAAGCATGAGATTGATGGATAAATCAATATCTCTTTTAGGGGGTAAAGTTGGTATTTATTTAAATACATATTCAAACACTTTTAGGAATGCATAATATTCAATGTATGACACCTTACCTTTAGGTGTCTTTAGGTGTGTCTTCTGTAATCTTCAGTTTTGAAATTTCTACGACATTTACTGGTATGGGAATTCCTTGTACTGTCCTTAGGTTCCCTTCCTCATCCCAACATGGAAATTCCTTATTATAAAAATCTAGGATAGCATGGTGTTTTTCCAACGAATCCATACCAATTAGATAGTCATAGGAACCTAAAGGTAATATTTTCAAATATTCCCTGGTGCTCAGTCCATTCATGTCCATTGGACATGCCTTAGCCATCTAATTAGTTTTTCTTCTGGCTCTGGTATCCATCTGCACCAACCAATATTTTCCATGATTGCTTATTGGAAAATGAAATCTTTCCACCATCTTAGGATATATATAACTATAACTAGCTGCTCCATCAATTAAAGTAGAAATGGTTTGGTTGTTGATCTTACCTTCCACTTCAATCATATGTGACTAAAACTCAACGTTATTTTTATCCAGGGTTGCATAGATCCTATGTACATTTTTTCCCATGTCCTCCACTGTATCAGATTGCTATACATTGTGATAAATCCTAACTTTTTCACCTATGTGAGGACAATCTCTAAACATATGATCTCCCCCATAACCAAAACATTAAATAGGTGGCTAACTTGGTCTTTTCACCCTATCTCAATCATTCTGGGTTATCTAGAAGTTGGTCGTCCCTGAGGATTATTTCTGATGAGTGGTAGCTTAGTCCTGTTCTTCCTCTATTCCATCTTGTTTTCCTTTATGTATTACCATTATTTTTTGTAAAGTTGGCCTTCCTTTATGTTGATCCTAAAGGAATTTAGCTCACCTTATGGTTTGCACCAATGTGTTGGGATCATCATATTGGATCTTATCATTGATAAATGATGGAAGTACACTCAAATACCTTTGAATATTAATTGGATCTTCCTTGATGAAAGAAATGTACTTTATCAGTTATAAAAACCTTATTTCATATTCATCTATGGTCATAAACCCAAGCTTGAGTTCAAAGAACTCCTTTATTTTCTTGTCATAGTATCTCTTAGTCAAGTATTTATTTTCAAAATATCCCTTGAATTCCTTCCAAGTAACATTTTTCTCATTAATATGTTGCACCTACACAAATTGGTCCCACCCCATGGAAACATTTCCCTTGATTTGATAGATGTTAATTCTTCCTTCTACATGTGAATATTACTTATGCAATTGAAAATAATTTATGATGCCTATAAAACATGTCTCTACATATTCATCCTTCTTGTCCTCACCATCAAATGTAGAAGGCTTGATTTTTTTTATTTCTCCTTGTATCTCATCCACCCCAAACCTCCTCTTATGTTTCCTAACTGAGGATGGACTTCATATATTTTTTTCTCTCCAAGTGGAATGCACTGGGGAGTGATGGTGATTTCATCCAACACTTCTTTCTCTTCTCCTCTCATCATGAGACCCGTGACTTCCTGATTTTTTTTAGTCATTCTCCTTATCCATCTTCTTTTCTATTTTTTTCAATCTCTGCATTAACTTTATGTTGAATTCATCGTGCTACTCCTTGGCTTTCATTATCCTCTCATCATCAGCTTTATATATTTGAACATCTTTTTGAAAACTTTTAATGGTATCAACCAAGTTCATTCTTTATTCGTTCCCTTCTACATGCCCATTTGAGTTTGTACTTTCATTACCCATATTGACATACATCCCTCAGATCTCATTTTCATGGATTTAAGCCCTGTGTGTATATTCCATCTCTCTGGAATGTATGTTGATCATGTTCTAATATAATTTTTTTTGAATTTGCAAAATGTGAAACCAACACAACCTGGTGGGCTAATTGATTTATCAATTGCATGAAATTATGAACAATTTTGATTCAGTATTGCATCATAATTATTTCTTCTAATTTCCTTAGAAATTGACATTCTAGATCAATTTTATAGGTGAAAAGTTATATTATAATATCCAAGGCCTTTCCAACTACCGCTTCCATTCTCAATTTTGAGTCTTAACAAGAAAGTTATGGTTATTTTAAAAAATATTGTCCATTTTGTGAGCGAATTCCTTGTGTAGGTGATCTTATTTGGGAGTTAGATTAGCTCTTTGAATCGTGTTGGATCCTATTTCAAGTTTAACATGACTTTTCAATTTCCCTCAAATGTAGGTCTATACAAATAATAAACCCGCAAGCTCCTTCTCGAAGCCCCTTTTTATCTTAAAATTAATTTTCGAGTACTAGCCCCTTTACTTTAGCCCAAGACTCATGTGAACGCAGGAAATAACTAGGCGCTTACCTAAAAGGCTCTTAGCCGAATCTTTGGGACTCCTATGCTCGAACACTTTGGGATTCAAAGGTTTCTCCCTCAACGCACTCCAAATCCCCCGATTTTTGAATTGGCTAACTCTCAAACGAGTGCTTCTTTGGAGATTTGGGACTCTGATGCTCCGAAATTTCAGAATTTGGAGATTTCTCCGCTAACACATTCCAAATCCCCTGAATGTTGAATTGGATAACTCAAAAATGGATGATTCTCTTGAGCTTCGAGACTCCGATGCTCGGGAGCCTTGGGCTTCGCAGGTTTTGCTAACACAACACAACACTCCCCTCGGACATCGAAGTGGCGAACCCCCCAATGGGTGCTTCTTAGGATCTTCATTAATCCGGTGCTTTGGAGCTTTGAGCTTCAAAATATTTATCAAAAAAAAACCATAATTCACCCGAACGTGGAATTGACAAACTAATCTGATGTTCTTTGGCTCTATATCTTCGAGCTTTAGAGGATATTATGCACAACACTCCACTTCCTCCAAACGCAAAAGTGGAGAACCACAGAAGGGTTTAAGAATCAATAGTCCATGTTCGCTAATGAGATCTATGGTCAGTAGGAGCTCTAGGAATCCGATCCTTAGGAGTTTTGAAACTCCAATTCACTCTGCCTCTCAAATTTTCAAATGTCAGACTTCCAAAGAGTGAATATCCACGCTTCTCATGTCCCCGACCACAGCCGACCTGGATTGACTCCGAGCTTTGGGAATTTTCACGCTAGCACACTGTTTATCAGCATTCCTCTGGATTTCCAAACTTCTGAAGTTTCTAAAATATCCTGACATGTGTCCCTAAGGACCAATGGTCTACATTTACTCTGGAGTTCATTACTTTGGGAGATTTTCATTCTGGAAACACAAGAACTTGTTTCTCTCGAAGCATAGAATGCCTAAACTGTCGTGAGATCTGTTGTCACTCGAAACTTAAAATGGGTTGCATGCAAATCAATCTCGAGGCAACCTCGAACAACTTTGGATTGGAAGCTGCCCCTCCCAACCCGAGAGGGATCTCTCAAATAATGTCACATTATGATCTTCAACAAACGTGAAATGGTGGGCAGATTTATGGGTAAATGATAGTTTTGGATTTTAGAGTTTGGGGGTTGGACTAGGGAAACAGTCGTTTTGGATTTTAGAGTTTGGGGGTTGGACCAGGGAAACAGTCCATTGGGCATGGAGTCAAATGAAAACCGAAGAAAGGAGATAACAGAAGTGATCGTATAAACTTGTGGAAAATGAGACAAAGTAAGTCTATCTTTCAGCGATTGATAATCATGATGTGGTAGCAGAAAAATAAAAGGAAAGGACATCACAGTGAAAGCATCTATCAAGGATGAATTTTCACTACAAATTTAGAGGAAAACAAATGAAGGCTGATAACTAGATGCAGAGCACTTATCTTGAATGAATTATGATCAGTCACCATAGAACGCAACACATACATATCAATTGTGTGTAAGGATCATATAAAATGAATTCCAAACAAATTTTAACACAGTTGAAATGAGGAAGAGATAAACAATATGATAATAACAACAGGGCGAGCATACTGAAAGAATCAACCATGGTGAATATCATACTCTCAAGTAGATATGTCATCTGTGTTACTCCAATCTTGGCTTACAAAATAACTCAACTTATAGAAAGAGCCCCTCTTCAAAAGAAGTTTTCCCCATCTCCCCCCCACCCCCCTTCTCTATTACATCAATCAGTATTTTAAAAGAAAAATTCTAATATAAATCTCTTTTTGTTCCAGGAAATATGAAACGGTTCGCCTTCTCCGGACTCTGCGACTGCTAGATGCGTTGTCGGCTTCTTGAACCATCACTAATCATTTCCTAACTGGACAAGACTCAGCATTTGCATGGCCTTTCAATATTATCCTTTTGTGCATTTGGATGTACCTTGATTTTAATGACGGGTGTCATCGCTCAGATAATGCGTATGATCACCCAAATTGATAACAAAGGCCCCTTGGATGGGCTCGATAGTATTTCTTAGGCTCCAACTCCAGGCTGGAATTTCTACAATTTTGGATCATTTTGTGCTCAGACTACATATCTACCATTTTGTTCTCAGATCAGTGATATTGAGTGTCCAATGTTGATATGGGAATCCAAAGATTCGATCTTGCATTTTATCCCACTGAAATCGTTTGGTCTCCATTCACTAGTATTGTTCTATATTGAACTTAGAGCATGACTCCTTTTTATTATTCTTATTCCACAATCGACCTATGGGAACAATTCATGACGAGGGCAATTGCATATACCCCTTGCAACCTCACTTAGATTACCTACCACAACATAATCATAGACTGGATCCGAAGGTAAAGTATTAATAAGCACCGCAAAAAGTGATATTCTCCTCCGTCAATCTCATAACGTAAGAATGAGTGCCAAAAGCTTCATCGTTATGCTGGAAACTTGTAATCTTTCCAGATCTCTCATCAACACTCACGAACACATCCAATCCCATCGGGTGATCAAACAACGGATTCCACGCCACGCTCCCCAATACCATCTCTTTCTTCAGAATTGCAGGCCACCAAAGCCCATCAATGTGATCCAAAAACCTAACAAGGTCGCGCTCGCTTTCAGTCCATGCAGCATATGAGTCTGAACTACTGTAATGCATTAATCCATAACTTGTATTCACGAATCCCTGCCTTGGAAATATTGAAACAAACGGTGCATCTGCACCATTGATTCCGTAATAACGAACTTCGTTGTGAGCCAGATGATCCAACATGGAATGTCCCAACTTTATCTTCCTAATTCCCAGTGGATGGAAGATGTGTTTCTGCACATATTCATCGTAATTCATTCCAGTGGATTTCTCAATAACTCTCCCTAGGATTTGGTAACCAAAGTTGGATTATTCCATGGTTGAGCCTAGATCAAAATCTAGGGCTAACCCTTTCATGAAACAAATGGATTCTAACGGTCTTGGCAGAGGTGGGAGCCCCAAAGATTGTGATGCATAGAGAGTTGTTTGGATTCCAAACACATCGATTCCGGTTGAGGTTCGATTCCAGCCTCCAGTGTGTTGTAAAAGGTTTTGTACCATGATATTCAACATTCGCTTGTCCATATTCGCACAAGTTGGGGGATGGAGATTCTCCAGAAAACTAAATGGCTTGTCCTCTAGACTCACTTTCCCTTCCTGAATAAGCTTGAGAATGGCAGTGCCTGTAATGACTTTGGAGATGCTATTATATCTGAAAACGTGACGTTTGGTAACAAGTTCTCCCTTATCACGATTGGCCACCCCAAAAAATTTGAAGTATTTCAGTTGGCCTCCTTTGGACACAACCAGCTGAGCTCTCGGTGCATTGTTGATCACAGTGTTGTTAAATTTGGGCAAAAGTGCCTAAGTAATATCAGAAATTTTCAATATCTGTTAGAACAAGATCTAAAACTCACACTCACCTGCCTACATATCTGATGGTTGGGATATGATCTTCTCTATACCACTTATCCTCCTCGTCTGGGCTTGAGATGATGACCAAGATCTGTCCTTGTCCAATCCAATGACTGGCACTTCTCCCTGTGGTCTAGAACGTATATTAATTTTGGGACTTCGAAGCTTCGAGTATTTTGCCTCTTTCATGACAAATGACTTAAAAAAACCAAAGCGGTGAAGTCTGAAGGACTTTAGGGTTTGATGCAGGAGCATCATCATCAACGTTCAACAAAGTGAGTGTAGGAAAACTCAACATCCAGTGCATGCATTCAAAAATGTTTTGGATCCCAAGGGGAGCATGTCATTTACTGTTTTGAAAGCATTGTAATTAAAGATATTTTAATGTTTTGAGGCTTGAGCCATCATATGATATTGCAGGGGATTGTTATTTCTTTAATTCCTAAAAGATTGTACATATTTCGATCATTGACTCGTATCTATTTTTTAAATGCTCATTAAATTTTAAAAATCCTTAGTGGTAGAATGCTTTAATTGTGATATGAAAGCACTAGAATAATCCAGAGGGAAGGCTCAAGAATCCCCTCTTGTATAAATATGTGTAATATATGCCCAAAAGAGGTTGTTGAGATTATTGTTATTGTTGTTAAATATATTGTAATTTTTTTTAAAGTTCATATTTCTAAAGAAGAGAAGTGGAGAGTTGCAAAAAACACATTGTAAATATTTTCTGAATGAATATAATAGAAGAGATTTTCTTCAAATGTTTGGGTTTGAATATATCTGAGTTCATTAGGTAATGTTATTCTATTTACTTTCTGTGTTTTTATGCATGTGTGTGCATTTCATGGTTAATTGAATGGACCTGTAATGTTATATAAGTTTCAATTGATTCTCTTCTGAAATACTAGTGAAAGGAGTGCACAGTGGCCACACAAAGAGTGATAAGGCAGAGTCATTTTCAAACTGAGTAGCTCAATAGAGATAACATTAATTGTGCAAAGTAAGTGAAATGATTTCACGTATACTGAGTGAAGTATAGAAGCTCAAGAATACCCATGAAAGGCATGCACGGGGCCAACAATTAGTGAAGTGCTGAAAGATTTTCAAGGAAGACGAGCGCAAGGAGTGCATGGGAATAGTTTTTAAAAATATTCAAGTATCAAGTTTTCAGTGAAGAAAAGGGTGTGCGTCGGAGGTCTGAGTCACTTTGAGTGATAAATCACAAGATAAATAGCAGGTAAAATTCCTTGGAGGATGACTCCTCCTATTTTCAAGGTGTAGTCGATGAGATCCACCCAAGGAGGAATTAAGTCTTTCGCAGTTGTCATATCTAGGAAAGAATCAGGGATGAAAACCCTTGAATTCCTTCATACCTCATGCATTCAGATATTTTCAAGTAAGTTTCATGGAGGATATGGATTTCCCAAAGTCACAGGATCCGAAGTGAATCTGGATCGTCCATTTATGAAGATACGAACCCACAGATCTAGTGGTTGTTTGAAAGTCTGACTATCCGACAAGTTTGAAGTGTTGAAGTGAGAGAACAAGAAATTACCAAAGTTCCAAAGCCCGAAACAGATCCTATACATTGGCACAAAGATCCACTTGTCAACATATGTCAAAATGTGGATATTTGGCACTCTGGAGGAAACTAAGTGTGATTTTGTTTGGGTCGAGAACTCCCAAAGTCCTGAAGACCGGTGTAATGTACCCCAAAATTTAGATACAATTGTTTTTTTTTTCATATTGGGGAAACAACTATGAGTCTTGTTGTCAACAACATTATAAGTCTATTCAATGCTTTTAACCATTCACTACTTTACTTTTTTCAAACATTCACTACTTGACACAACTCTTTGATTCAACTTGAAAACTTTATTTATATATTTAACCAAACAGAGAAATTTATTACTCACACTATGATGGTACTCTTCAAAAACATTCTGACCTTATTCCTGTGGTACCATGACGATATTTCTCCATAATAGTTTTATTCCTAAAAACTATAAGAAAAACCATAATCATAACTTATAACATTTAAGTTATTCCACAGTGCCTACCCATAACATTTTAATTTTGTCCCAAGTTTCAAACATTCACTACTTGACCGTCTTCAATCATTCATTACTCTACTCACTACTATGATTTTCAATTTACAAACTTTTATAAACAACTTATACAGAAGAGAGGTATAATATACTAACCATAATGCCACCTTCACATGTCGTTACCATACTATTTTGTAGCACTTTAAGAATTCTTCCTTATTCTTTTATTCCTAAACTAGGAGAACCCTAGCCTTAACGATATATCCTCATATCTTTTTAATTTAATACTAATCAAGATTCATACCTAACAAGGATTTACATGAGGTTACATGTCGTAGGTAGCACTAGGATTTTATTTCCATCCATGTGATAACCCACTATTTAACAAAAACTATAATACAAAAACCAAGATGCAATGTTATGGTGACTTTCAAAGGAATGGGTTGGCAGAAAAATAATACCTAGAACTAGGATCCAAGGAATTCAATGTTAATGTATTAAAGGTGTAGTAAGACATGTCACCTACTACTTACTTCCCCAGTACCTGTGAGTTCTGATGCCTCAAACATTTGGCCACTATCGACCGTCCACTTCAAGGTCTTCACATGGTCTTTGGAAAACATACTTTTTCATTTATCAATTACGAGCAATGGGATCGAGGCCCATAATATCTCAAGGGAAAAATATCTCCCTTATTCTTCTCTGCTAAGATTTTCATTCCTCATCGCTAACCTGGTAACTAGTTTGCTCTGGTAGAGTGTTCTTTTTTTTTTTCCCTCTAAAATGATTTTACAGTCTATTCCATTTTTTCCTGAGTTATTTTAAAGGTTGGGAACACATTCATAACCTTCCATTATCTATAGTTGTAGCTCTTGTATGGTCTGAACTACATATCTTATGTTTTACCATCCCTAGCTTATGTTCGACATAAGTGCCTTAGATATTTCATAAGCCATAGAATGGGGTTCTATGTATGGAAAGGTTGAGTCAGTATTTTAGTTTTAATATTTGTATATATAGTTCCTTCTTAACTACAGCAAAGGCCAATACCCAATCCTTTGATATCTAAACTCCCAGATTAATCGTTGGATATCATTAATTGGGTTCATCACCATGTGTGTCCACCACCTTTATTATCCCAAATAAGGATAATTTAGAATCAATTCTAGTGGCGACCTATAATTCACTTCATAAATATATTGTTACAAATCGCTACCCCCTATCCCAAATTGAGGACTTGTTGGACAACTTACAAGGACATTATTCCTTCACACAGATGAATTTGATAGCTAACTACAATAAATTCCATAGGAATTTAATAATTCATTTCGGTAAGTGCATGGTCATTTATCTTTATGACATCTTCATATTCATTAATTCTTGGGAAAAACATCTTCAATGCATTTACAACATCCTCAAGCTACTATGGGCACATAAACTTCAGGTGAATAAATTCTATTGTGGATACACATCAGTTCCTCATGTGGGACTCATATTGGACACAGCATGGAGTTTATCAGATCCATCTCAAGATTTTTTTCGAAAAGGCTAGGAACCACTTCACTCTACTTCAGACCGCATTATGCTCCAAAAGGGTTCTTGATTTTCCATATAGGAATCATCACTTTGATGTTGTGAAATATATTTTGAAGGATTTATTTGAGTTCACCACTCAATATGTACTTAAAAAATGAGGTCATATGATGACATACCATTCAAAGATTCTTTCTCGTTATGACTCTCCACATGAGAAACATGAACAACAACCAACTCAAAATTTTATCCAGATATTGGCTTATCACCATACTCATGAATCAACTGTCTTACAAATGCATGATTAACAATGCACACCATTTTTCTTTCAACCAAGATATTGTGTGTGGCTCTTACTAGACATGCCTCTCTTCAAAGGGAAACATCATACACTACATCCACTCATATATGGCCCCTACACAGTTTTGAAACACATTGGAGATAATGTGTATCAACTAGACTTTCCTGCACAACTCGACCTCTATGATGTTCTTAATGTTAACAATATCAAGTTGTTTGAGCCACCTCTCCTCTAATAAACAACAATAGTTCAACACCCCATGGATAACATTCCATATGTTCATTCGTATTTGCTCATTGATAAAATTCTTAACTCCAAGACTAGGACAACTCGCCAACAAAAATATCTTTTATATATTGTGGGTCGAAAGGGATAGACCCCAACTCATACTGAATGGATGTCTACAACAACATTCCAATGAAATTTCCATCATTTGCTAGAAAAAGAAGGGGTTCTTCTGGATCTAAATAGGGAGGAATTGGTCCACGAGGAAGTGTGCACCACTTCCTTTTCCACTAAGGATGATGGGATGCTCCATAATTACTGTGGAATTTATCTTAAAAAATTTCTATTATAGTCATCTAGTTTAGTTCAACAATTTATGTTGCAATCCTTTAGTTTACTTCAATTATTTCCATTATATTCATTTAGTTCTTTTTTGTGATTTTCTACTGCAAGTCTTTAGTTTGCTTCAATAAATTTCATTGTAAACAACTAATAACAAGAAGGAAAAAAGCACCTTTCTTATAGAAGGCACTCCTTTCTCACTGAATGGAATTGATGGTCATTTTCTAAAACTCATGTCTCTTGCTTTCCTCTATTCAATTTCTCTCTATTGTTTAGTTCTAGATTTGTATTGTTGCATGTTATTTTTTGGTTTGAATTTTATATCAATAAAAATAAAATATAAACATAGAAAATGAAGGATTAAAAGAGTGAAAATAAGGGAAAATATTTATATAATTATAAATAAAACTAATAAGTAAACTTAAATTTTTTTAGTAAACATGGAGAGAAAACAGATGGCTAGAAACAAACTTGAAAAGGTATTTCATAAGATGTATATGAGTTTTAAAGAAATTAGAAAATTCATCCATGAGAGACACCATGTGCATTTCTAAAAAAGGAAAGGATGAATCACATGATTATTCTAGGGGAGACGGTAGTAAGAGGGGATGAAGAAAGAATCATTTTAGAGGCATGGGAGTAGTCATAATCCCCATTAGAAATATGATCTCTATCGTGTTCATTGCTTAAATAATTGATCACATGTAGCAAAGACATGAATAATACCTTGGGATAAGATCAAAGAGAATCAAGAATAGAAAGAATAAAAAGGTAAAACACCTATTTTCTCATTATATCTTTTCCCATTGCAATATTGGAGTAATTGAATATTTTTTTAACATTTAATTTTTTTCTTGGAGAAATGTGTGGCTTCTTAACATATGTGCACCATGCCACACAAA
>SNQJ01S0048052.1:5521-16860 GCA_010110895.2 Picea sitchensis
GGAGGATCTTTCAAGTTTGGAAGGAAGTTGCATTCGAATTCTTGGTTCAATCAGGAGATCCCTGATCTAAGGAGGGAATACCTCAACCTACCCTAAAGATACCTCAAGAGGTTAAGCCTCTCTTAACCTATATAAGCAGGCTCAATGATGGTGGAAAGGGGGAAGAATTGCAAGCATGAAACCTATGATCTCATAGGAAACACACAGTGAACTGGAGGAGAGTAATCAATAAAGTTGTTATCATCCAAGTTGTGGATCTTTCGAGCAAGGGTTAATACAAAGGGGACTTGATGAAGCTGTCGCATTCACATCCACGGTTGTAAGCTACTCCTGTCATTGTTCTCATTAATATGACACGCTTGGCCTGTTTCTTTCTAGTTCGTGTTTGATATTACATGAACTTATCATTGATATATAGATCTATTTTCGAGCTAATATCAATAGAGTAGGAAGTGGTTGTACTATTTTTTTTCTACAGGGCTCATCGAGGAGCGAAAGATTGGAGCTCAACTCGGAGCGTGCAGGGACAAACGTCGGTAAAAAGGTACTTCTGTTCTCCTTCCTCCTCATGCATTAGTTTGTATAGATCCGAAAGCAAGTCAGTGTCCACGTTAAGCGTCTTTTTTCTTAAGAGTTAAGAGTCTATCTCTCAAGAGTAGATCTACCTGTCCGCAGGGAGATTTTCCTTCAACAGAAACTGGCGACTCCACTGGGGAGCCTCAAATCAAAACCTTTTTGTTTTGATTTCTCCTCATAGACCTTGTCTTACCCCTTGATTGTTTTTAGACCTGGTTCACCCCTTTTTGATTGATTTCATGAGTTGATTGACTCCCTACCCCATCACACTCAGCTTGATTGACAGGACTAGACTGCAATTTTTGGATTTTTTGACATTTTTAGGAGCTTTTTAAGCCTGGCGCCCTTGTGCTTGTGTTAAAAGAGCACCAGCGCTCCCTGAGTGCCTTACACAGAGCGCTATAACTCCTCTTTCCATTTACAATAGAGCGTTAGCCCTCTTTTGGCCAAAAACCTTTCCAAAATTGTTTTTTTCAGGGTTTAGCTTCTGTATTTTCACTTGCTGAGCCTCTCTGTGAGTCAATGCTTCTTCCCATTCAACTTTGACATCCTTCTTATTGAAGAATGAACGCCTTACTGTTTAGATTTTGTAGCCTTCTTCGTTATTGTTGAGTTTTTTTGTTGTTTGGGGTTTGAAACCAATGCATTGTCTTTCTCTCCTTTTTGACTGAGCGAGAAACCATGGTGAAGGACATCAAAATTCTACGAATCTCTCCATTTGGTTTTAGTTAAGGTCATTGTTCTTCGACATTTCTTTTGGTGTGATGTTCTTGATTTTTCTTTTCTTTTGCTTCTTGTTTTTTCTCACAACGAGAGGGTGTATTGTTTGTATGAAACCTGCTTATGTTTGTCTGAGTTTCCTTGATCCAAAAGGATAATTGGCAGGAAAGTGTTGTTTCGAATTAATCATTATTCACATACAAACAATAAAGAGACATCTTCATGATTGATTTTTCATATTAGAAGGCATTTCAAAAGTTTTAGCGCCACATCGGATTTGATTGAAGAAAATTTGTTTGAGGACATTCCTTATTAGTGCTTGTTAGTGAAAAGAACTCTCTCTCTCTCCCTTAAATAGATCTTCATCGAAAAGAAATGATTTCTTATCATCTTTGATGCATTTTTTGGGGATTGAGTCATCATTCCATCCATTTCACTTCCATGCACCCTTTTTGAGTAAAGAACAACTATAAAATCAACGCTATTTAAAACTTTCTAGAACATTTTCTTTTCTAGGATCCTCCACCAACACTAGACTAGGACTAGTACTTTGGATTAGGCTGTGAACATAACTCTCCAAAGTTTCCAAAACAAACATTAGCATCCTGAGCTAGGGAGAGTCAAATCCAATTGTCGTATAAGTCTGCCTGGGATCCCCCTCTCACACAGGGGTTACGCACGAGGTCGCATTTGGGAGAGCTACGGAGATTATCCCTCCATGGTTTGACTGATTGTAGTGGTCAGATCGTATTATGGGGATCACTTAAAGGTATACCCACAAGGTTGAGTGGAATCCTTTTAAGTTGATTTCGGGCTAGATACCTTGCCCATACATTCGGACTGGACTGTCGACTGTACCCACCCAGGGGTTGACTGCGAATTGGTAACCTTAGTGGCCATAATCTTTAGGGTCTTACACAAGGTGACAGTGAAGGGAAGTTTCACTGTACCTGGAGCAGACATTGGTCAAACTCACTCAGGCTCCTTGGAGGTTAAATCCACAATTACTGCGTGGAAGCTTGCACCAAGGTGTAAGTCCGTTAAGCAAGTCGCCATTGTAACTGTTCCACCATATCCCCGCCCCTTCTTGACTTGATCATGTGACGTTGGATTTCATCACCAACTAGTGCGGTCATCGAGAGAAGGTCCTGTTTGCTTGGTTGTGATTCCTAGATTCTATTAGCGTACACTGTTTCTTTTCGGTAGTTGGACATAGATTTTTTTCGCCGACTCGTTTTTGCCAACATTGACCCTCCACGTCGTTCGCGGAGGCTACAGGGACTTCCTCTAGAAAATATGGAAGGGAATACCCCTTTACCCCCTCATTCTATGGAGGAATATCCTCAACAGAGCAAGGTTCAAGATACCACAACCTCCCAAGAAGAAGTTCCCACTCCTTTAGAGAATTTTCGGATTGTTTCAAAATCCCCAGAGGCTTTCCGCATTCTGGAGGGATATGAGAGACGTGTTCTCCAACTGAATTCAGTCGGTGAATTTGTCGTCGTCAATCCTTCTGACATTCTGACTGGGTCGCATTCAAACCCTTTATTCGATGACCCCTTTTGGACCGCAAACATTGTTCGAAGTCCACCGTGCATGGTGCGGGATCTTTATGGAGCAGGAATAGGTGTCGACGCGCCTATCACCTACACCGTACCCCTAAACCATTTTACTGGTACTACCGTTTTTTCAGCCACATCGTCCGTTNGTAATGCGGTGGTTAGCCAAGCTGCGATTGGCACACCTGTAACACCTAGACCTTCATCATCACTCCCTTTTGGGTATAGAGAACTGAATTCTTCCGCTACCACTACTACCCAAGTTATGCCGGGAAGTTCCATACCTATCCAACAACCCGGAGGGACCGGTCTTGGTGGTCTTAATCTGGTCAGCAGTACTGGTCAGTCATTTACGTCTGGTTCTCAAATTCCGGGAACTCTACCTCAAGCTGGGGGGAATCCTCCCACCGGAGGACAACTTCCATTTGGAGGGAACCCTTATGCTAGGGGGCAGCCTCAGTCCGGAGCTTACCATCAACCATATGGACAAAATGTGTCTACCACACCCAATCCGTGGAACATCCATTTTCCAAAAAATCCACAGTTCTCAGGGGGACACAATCCTCAATCTCCACAGCAATATCTTCCCCCTCAAGGGACCCAACTATATCCTCTTTATGGACAAACACCAAATCTGTCTTATAATCCTCAAAACCCATCCGGTTATCCTCCGCTCACACATGTTTCTCAAAACACCTCAAATCCTGTGTACCCTGGTCAACACCAACACTATACAAGAGGGCCCACTAGTTACAATTATCCGCATAAACCAGTGTATGTCCCTACTGGTGTCCCTATGCCACACCAGTATTACCCACAGGTTAACTGACAACTACCTTTCCTAGCAACCCTAGACCTTCTAGACTTGTCTCGGTTAACGAACGATCCTATTTTTCATTCTTCGGTTTGGCCAGCTATCTCAGCTAAACTTCCTTCCGATATTCCAAAATTCGACGGAAAGTCCGGAGAAGACCCAAACAACCATGTGATGACTTTCCATCTATGGTGTTCATCCAACTCCCTCATGGATGATTCTATATGTTTGCATCTTTTCCAACGAATGATTATGGGTTCTGCAGAAAAATGGTATATTGAACTACCACGAGCTTCTTTTCATGATTTCAACGCCCTTGCCATGTCCTTCCTCACACATTTCCATATACCCATTCAATACGAGACAGGTACTAAACTATTAACCTCCCTTCGTCAGACAACCTCCGTACACATCTCTAATCATATTCATGAATGGAGACGACGATGAAGGCTAATCAAAGTGGTCATTCCTGACCAATTATTAGCGGAATGGTTCACCAAATCATTGTTACCCCAGATCGCTCGTGATGTTGCCATGGGTGGTGTAGTCACCGAGGAAGAGGCTATTGCTTGGGCCCAGTACTTAGATTTGGTTTATTCGCAGTCTGGTACTCTGTATGAGTTGATACCGAATGCTACCCGTGCCACTAATGATCCATCCAAACCATCGTCTACCTCGCACGTGGATGGACTCATTGGCTCCGTCAAAACCCAATCTTCTTCCCAGTCGACTGGAACAACCCAACGGTCCACTCTGATGCCTTCTCCCAGTCCGATTGCACCCTCTTCTACTCCCCCTCAAACTCAGGTCTCTGAGGTGAATGCGGTCCAATCGACCCCTTCACAACAATCTGGGGGCAAGAAGAAAGCAAGAAATAAACCAAAGAAAAACAACAACAACCAACAACCAAAAAATCAACTGCAAACCCCTGCTGCCAGGAAACAACCACAACGGAAACCGAAATTCCCATGTCTCATTTGTGGTGATGATCACTACACCCGAGACTGTCCACATTGCGATGAAGTGGCCAAGATCTTTAAGGTAAATTCACAACCTTCTATGCTTACTCATCCTTTCCCACAGCAACAGTCTTTGGTTGCTCAAACCCCCACCCTAGGGGGCAGTTCCAACAAATCCCATGATGAGGCCTCGACACGTGCCCACATTTACATGTTTAACGGGATTAATCTAACCACTCGCACTGCGACTTATAACACACTGATTAAACCTGATAAGGAGAAACCCGCTAATGGTTCCTCGCCAGACCCATTACCATCTTCCGTTAGTCCTCCCTCTGCTAGCCCTCCATCCGAGCCACTTCAGATTGAGAAACCCTCGTATGAATCCATTTTATGCCCCCCTAAGAGCACTATCCGGAAGTCTACCTTTAATCCTAGCTCACGGGCCACCCAAAACTACAACATTGTTGAAGATTTAGCTCAAGCACCATGTGCTATGTCCTCTTTAGAAGTTCTACAACACTGTCCCAGCCAACGTAGAATGCTCTTAGCTACCATTGGTGCTTTTGATCCTGAGTCATCAAATAGCCTCACGTTTAATCTGGATGATCATCAACCTCGGATTTCCCACCAACTAGCTTTCCAGATCGATGTTGTTGTTCACAATCAACAAATCCACCGAACTATCTTGGATGAGGGAGCCTTTACTTGTGTCATGTCTCTAGCTTGTTGGAAAGGCTTAAAATCACCTGCCCTTAACAAATCCCCTACGATGTTACGCACTTTCGATGGGTGAGGTTTTCATCCTCACGAACTGTTACAATCCTTAGCCATTCAGTTGGGCAGAAAAATTGTTACTGTTGATGTCAAGGTGGTTGATGCCCCCCTCGATTACAACCTACTACTGGGAAGAAGTTGGTTCTATGCTGTGACTGTCGTCGCCTCGTCGGTGTTTCGATGTGTACAATTCCCCCATCAAGGCAAAATTGTCACTATCGATCAACTCGATTTCTGTACACCCGACGCTCGTGCCCCTGTCACCAGCAACATTCCTTTTTTGGGAGACCACCCAGTTACATATGAAAGTGTTGGTGTTGGCTTGTTGAAATATTCTAGCCTTATGGGTACCTTCCCTACACCATTTCCACCCACCGCACATCATATTGCCACTGTCAATATGATTTCGACTATGCCTTATCAATCCTTGGAATAATCTGACCCTTGGATTGTATCTAGTCCTATGGAATTCAATGTGCTAGATGACACCATGCCACTTAGCCCAGCTGAGGCCGCATACATATCTATTCAATATGTTTCTCCCTCTGCGGACAACCCACACTTATTAGCGCCTGATGCCTACTCGATGCTGTCATGGTTGGATTCCCTATCATCTGCAATCAATTACATTTCCCAAATTTTCCCTTCCGACGAATCTATAATGGAAATGCTTAGTATTGACGATGTACCTTGGGATGATAACCACCATCGATCCTCTTTTCTTCCACCTCTGGAGGAAATTCACCAAGACATACACTCTTTCTTCCTTATGTTACCCATTCTCCACAATCTCCCATCCTCATACAAGATACTCTTTCTGAGGAGAATATGGGTAATATCTCTACCATGATCGTTATTGATATTTCCATCAAAGAAGGTATTGTGGAAAACATTAACCTTGGTGCTAATTGCACACTTGAAGAAGTGGTCTCTTACACTGCTCTGTTTAAAGAATTCCGCAATGTCTTTTCTTGGAGCTATGAGGAAATGCCATGGATCGACCCTTCGATCGTCGTGCATGAAATCAAGACTTTCCCTGGTGCGAAACCTGTTTGACAGAAACTCTGCCCAGTTCATCCCAAGAAAATCGTGGCTATAAAGGCAGAAGTTGAAATTTTTTTAAAATCTGGCTTTATCTATGCCGTCCCTTTGACAGAATGGGTCTCCAACGTTGTTCCGGTTGCCAAAAAACAAGGGACCATCCGTGTCTGTGTTGACTATCGGGATCTCAATAAGGCTTTTCTAAAGGACAACTACCCCATGCCCTTCATCGACCAGATCATTGATAATTGTGCGGGGAGCGTAATCTTCTCTTTCATGGATGGATTCTCCGGGTATAACCAGATTGAGATTTTACCTACTGATCAACATAAGACCGCTTTTATCTGCCCATGGGGAACTTTCACCTATCGAAAGCTACCTTTTGGTCTCAAAAATGTTGGTGCTACTTTCCAGCGGGCCATGTCGTACGCTTTCCATGATATCAAGCATATTGCAGAACCTTACCTCGACGACTTACCTGCCCACTCATCCAATCGATCAGATCACTTTGGTCACTTACGGGCTATTTTTCTTCGATGTCGGTTTTACCGTATCCGCTTGAACCCCCATAAGTGTATTTTCGCTGTCAAATATGGTCGACTCCTTGGTTTTATTGTCTCCAAAGACAGAATTCAGGTGGATCCCTTAAAGATCAAGGCTATTCTGGCCTTACCTCCACCTACTAATTTGACCCACCTCCAAAGTTTGCAAGGAAAAGCAAACTTCCTTCGTCGTTTCGTTTGTAACTACGCTGAGATAACTAAAGGATTCATGCGGTTGTTGCTGAAAAACACCCCTTTCATATGGGATGACATCGCTCAATGGTCATTTGATGCTCTCAAGCATGCCTTGACCCACGCACCTTTGTTGCATCCTCTAGACTATACAAAGGATTACATCCTTTACTTAGCTGCCTCTATGACCACTATTGCGATGGTGTTAGTTCAGGAGGACCCCAACAGTGAAGATCATGTGATCTATTACCTGAGCAAGAGTCTATCTGGACCCAAACTCCGATATTCACATGTAGAGAAACTGGCTCTGGCAGTCGTTATCGTTGTCCAAAGATTCTGCCATTACATCTTACTATGCACCACCATGGTGATTGCGGACTCAAACCCCATGTACCATGTCTTGACACGTCAAGTGCTCGGGGGAAAATACTCTAAATGGATCGTCATCCTTCAGGAATTCCATCTTGAATTTACAAAGTCCAAAGCCAAAAAGTCCCTGGTGTTTGCGGAGCTTATCTGGGATCTTCCCCATGCTGATGAAGATATCGAACCTAGAGATTCTCTCCCTGAAGAAACTCTTTTCCTCATCAGCACCTCTGATCCTTGGTATGGAGACATCCTCCTTTACCTCCAAACCCAACGCTTTCAACCCAACATTTCCCGCGAAGAGCGTCGACATATTCGCCACCATTCTCGTCGTTATCTTATCGTCGGCGACACTTTGTATCGCCGTGGTATTGACACTATCCTTCGACGATGTTTTATTCATGAAGAGGCTGAACGCATTCTGAATGATTGTCACCTTGGAGCCTGTGGTGGTCACCTTTCTGGGATGGCCACAACCCAAAAAATTCTACGTGCCGGCTAGTTTTGGCCCTCGATTTTCAAAGATTGTATTGAGGCAGTCAAAAAATGCCCACCCTACCAAGTTTTTAACAACAAGGCACACACCCACCCTACCACGCTACACCCCATTATCATCATCGACCCCTTTGCCAAATGGGGTATCGATTTTATGCAATGTAAGCCTACCTCAGCCAGGGGGCACGGTTATATAATCGTCACCGTCGACTACTTTACCAAATGGGTTGAGGCTATGCCTACCTTTATGAACGATGGTCGTACCACAACTCTGTTTCTTTTTAACCACATCATAACTCGTTTTGGTGTACCACGCGCCATTGTCACTGATCACGATGCACACTTTAAGAACCAGATGATGAGCGAATTGCATGTCAAATTGGGTTTTTTCCATGAAAACTCATCCCCATACTATCCTCAGGCCAACGGATAAGTTGAAGCCATCAACAAGGTCTTCAAAACCATGATTCAACGCATGGTAGGGGAAAATAAGACATCCTGGCATCTACAACTTTTCTCCGCTCTCTGGGCTTACCGTACTTATGTGAAAACCGCAACTGGATTTACTCCTTTCCAGTTGGTGTTTGGCATCGAAGCTGTTTTACCAATCGAGTGTGAGATTCCATCTATGAAACTTAAAGTAGAACTCCTACCCCATACTTCTGACAAAGAAGAACATTTCTTATATCTATCCAAACTAGACGAAACATGTCGTGATGTCGCTCTCATTAACGAGGCACATCAGAAACAGATCAAAAATCAATATGACAAATCCGTCCATCCTCGGACTTTTACAGAAGAAGACTTAGTCCTCGTCTATGACCAAGCTCATGACAAACTAGGGACAAGTAAGTTAGAACCTCTGTGGCATGGCCCTTACATTGTGAAACGTGTTCTACATAGAGGCGCCTACGAGTTAGTCGATTACGATGGAATTTCCCTAGGAGAGCCCCAGAATGGGCTTTACCTTAAAAAGTACTATGCCTAGATCACCCAGCATGTGTACTTTGTACATTATTGTATTTTAGTTTGGTGTGTCTATTTCTTTCACGTGCTCGAGTCTTTACCCTTGCCACTCATGACTGTGCCTTGTGTTTTCATGCATAGATGACGTCTTCCTTTCCTATCTTTGTCGGGTTTGCGGATGGCACTAGTCGACACATCCGGAACATTGCTTCGGCATCATGGGTCATCTACCAATTTGACGAGGTGGTGAGTTCAGGAGGTATTTTCTTAGGACCAGCGACTAATAACATGGCAGAATATCATGCTGTCATCGGACTTTTGACCCAAGCTTCCTCCCTAGGTATCTCTCATATCATTGTTTACTTAGACTCCCAACTCATGGTCTATCAACTCAATCGAATCTACGCTATTCATAATCCTATCCTGCAACGTCTCCATCTACAAGTTTGTCATCTCGAACGAATGTTTGATTACATTGAATACAAACATATTCCAAGAGAACTCAACAGTGTTTCAAATTCGTTAGCTAATTACATCATGGATCGATATCTCCCCCATAGATAAGATTTCATAAAGGAAAGAAAAATTGTACATCACATGTAAATTAAAAACACATCACATTAAAGGCATCATCATGTACAAATCATTTGGCACTGTAAAAACTCGGAACTGTATATAGCATGACTGAAAATGTTTTGATTACATCAAAACAGTATTTAGAAGATCAAAATGTTGGGTCTTTACACCCATACAACATCGCCTGACAAGTCATACAAAATAAGATCACCAGAGAGACTCTAATCTCCCTACACTACATTGTGCTGAGAGTAACATATCACTGCACGAACTACGCGTCTCAGTAAAGAATTGACATTCTCTGGCACTCCCACAATGTGCCTCTGCAGATGTAAAGGCACTTCTCCCCTCCGTAAAGGAGGAATGCCCATCGTGAGGCCTTGAAGGTTTCTTTCAACCTCCCAGAGACCTATCACTGGTGCCCCCAGATCTGCTGCAACCGAAGCACCCCCACAACGTCCTGGTATCAGTATCTCATCCGGGCACAGTACTCCCTTGTTTGCATGTTGAAAACAATACACCCATTAAAAACTCTTCTACGTACCCAAAAAAACAAAAAAAAACATATACATTAAAAGCTTAAAAAACAAAAAAACTAGACAAGGTGTTGCTTAGTATCTTACCTGACACATCCCAATCTTCCCCCACAGGTATAATCAAATCCATGCTCCCGTGAAAATCCACCTCCGCATACAGGAAGTCCTCTATCCAGATATACTACCATCTCAGCCAAGCGAAGAAGTCACCGGTGAAACGGAACTCTGACTCTACTACTAGCCTCGGAGACAGACTAGTCCACCTCTCCATCCGTGGTTCTTCCACTGGTCGTACTACCAGTGCTATCTGAGGCTGCATCTAGGGGATGCGCTCTAAGAAAAATGAGACCAGAAAAGAGTTGTATCCGAACTGTTTCTGCCCCATCCTACACCGCGAAACCTATTCCTTCACACTCCGAAAGAACCCTGCGTTCCAGTTAAACAGTGTTGGTTCCAAACACTGTACGGCATAAGCTACCTGTGATCTTGACGCCAGATGGTTGCTAGTGCTTCCCATCACACTCGTGATGGAAAACAAAATGGACCAGAGGGGTAACTCTCTGATATCTTCGATAGGGATTCTACCCCCCACCAGTCTTGCTCCTGGGACACAATGACGTGCCAGATACACGCCCACTTGCTCAGGGAGCGCCCTCTGTCCGGAAAAAGATATAGGAACCCCTCTTTTTGAGAGGCCAGTCAAGAAATATATGTCTTCCAACTCGATGTTTAGAATTTGTGCCCCGATTCAGAAACCTTGCTCCGCGACATCCCACAAGTTGATTATGTGCTCAAACAATAGAATCTCCTTCTTCATTTTTTGCAATTTGAAGAATTTCAGTAAGCCACAAGATCTCAACGCGGCCCGTGTGCGAGGACTCTGCAAAGCATCCAAGTCATCAATATCATGCTCGTGTTCTTTCCACTCGATCATGGTCGCCGAAATCACCTACAAACAAAAAGAAACAAAGAATTTCATTATTCAATTTTTTCGGCAAATTTCGGCAATTTCTTAAGCAATTTAAAAACATGAAATCTAATGTTGTTAAGATCCAAAGACCTGAATACAAAAGCACCACAATAGATATACAAGAACAATATGCAAAATCTCCTTCATTACTATCAAACCCTTGAGGTAGGGAAACACCATACAATGGATCCTATTATGGAAGGGATCCTCTCCTGTTCACTTGCCTCTTCGAGGGGGCATCCTCCTATTG
>SNQJ01S0048052.1:29944-40140 GCA_010110895.2 Picea sitchensis
CACTGTGTATTCTTCGTGGCTACGATTAGTCCAAGTCATCAGAGTATAGATACACATTGTATCCTCGGTGGCTATACCTTTTCATCAATACAATTATGGATCCGCAATGTATTTTATGGCGGCCATATCTTACAAGTATTGATCACCCAAGCATAGATATGCCTGCCTTGGGTTTTGAAACATGTCATAATATTTGTTGGATGTTTTTGTGCAGCTTCCGTCAGGTTCTCCGAGTCTATACCCTTGCTTTAAAGTCTACAAAGCATTTCAGTTATCAGTTCTCATCTTCTAACTTCATACTTTGGGGGGCAATCTGTTACACATCAATATTACTCGAATTGATAAGTGTCGCATGTTCCTCTCAACTGTCGTAAGTGTCGCATGTTCCTCACAACTGTCGCAAGTGTCACATGTTGTTCAAAAGTGTCACAAATGTCAAACAAAGCATACTTCCATGATGACGACACCAAGGAGACACTTAGAATACCTCATACACCTGATTTGAAGGAAGAGGGATGATTAACTGAAGTCAAACATCTCTTGCCACCTAAAAAGAGCTCTCAAACTAAGGTTTTAGAGGAGAGGGCTCCCCTACATTAGCCTTAGGAGCGTTGGCGCTCCCCTACAAGGTGTTGGGGAGCGTTATAACACCAAATCACCCCTCTGAACAAGCGCTACAAGTCTTTGAAGCATTGGCGCTCCCATTGAGCCTACTAGGGAGCGTTATAGCGCCCTGATGCCCCTTTTGAGGGAGCGCTGTCTAATCTGGGGTAGTAGTTGATCTGTTGAGGAGAATAAGGGGAGGATCTTTCAAGTTTGGAAGGCAGTTGCATTTGAATTCCTGGTTCAATCATGATCTTAGGAGAAGATCCCTGATCTAAGGAGGGAATTCCTCAACCTACCCTAAAGATACCTCAAGAGGTTAAGCCTCTCTTAACCTATATAAGCAGGCTCTATGATGGTGGAAAGGGGGAAGAATTGCAAGCATGAAACCTATGATCTCATAGGAAACACATAGTGAACTGGAGGAGAGTAATCAGTAAAGATGTTATCATCCAGGTTGTGGATCTTCTGAGAAAGGGTTAAGACAAAGGGGACTTGACGAAGCTGTCACATTCGCATCCACGGTTGTAAGCTACTCCTGTCATTGTTCTCATTAATATGACACGCTTGGCCTGTTTCTTTCTAGTTTGTGTTTGATCTTACATGAACTTATCATTGATAGATAGATCTATTTTTGAGCTAATATCAATAGAGTAGGAAGTCGTTGTACTATTGTTTGTCTACAAGGCTTATCGAGGAGCGAAAGCTTGGAGCTCAACTCGGAGCATGCAGGGACAAACATCGGTAAAAGGGTACTTTTGTTCTCCTTCCTCTTCATGCATTAGTTTGTA
This sequence comes from Picea sitchensis, assembly GCA_010110895.2. Lineage (NCBI taxonomy): Eukaryota > Viridiplantae > Streptophyta > Pinopsida > Pinales > Pinaceae > Picea > Picea sitchensis. The sequence goes on from SNQJ01S0048052.1 coordinate 31,339, forward strand.
TAGATCCGAAAGGAAGTCAGTGTCCATGTTAAGCATCTTCTGTCTTAAGAGTTAAGAGTCTAGCTCTCAAGAGGAGATCTACCTGTCCACAGGGAGATTTTCCTTCAACACCCCAAGCATCATTTCCTCCAACGAATCTTCTTCTTTCCTCATTTAGGTGTGGTTACTAATAGGATATTTTCACCAGGGAGAGGAAAACAAGGTTCAAGTGCTTGATCCAGAGTGAGACTCGATTCTAATGGAGGGGGGTTTGTTTCATTTTTTAATGATCTCGATAGAGACAATGAAATATTCTCGTATGTGTCTGTTTCACTTTTTAATGAGCTTGACACAGGGAAAGAACTATGTTCATTAAGACTGGATACTACAAAAGGATTAGATGACTGTAGGGATTGTCGCACCTAAGTCGAAATTATATTTAATGTGGAAAACTGCGGGGAGGTAGGAGAGGGTAAAGGAAAAAACCCTATGGGTGAGGAATCCTTAAGAAGACCTACTCCTACACTCTCAAGACTAGATTTTCTTAGAAAAGGAAGATTATTCATTGTAGCATTGTGGTGATATGGAATTGTATAGTTGAGTTGGTCAACAGTGATAATTTTTCCTTGATGGGTAAATCGTAAAATACGAAACATAAAAGATGAGATGGCATTCATCGTATATAACCTACTATGACCAAGTATCAAATTGTGATCCAAGGGTGCATCAACCACTTCGATATCAACCAAAACGGTTTTACCCTTCAATGTCACAACGAAAGATTACAAGAGTCTGTGATATTGGAAACCACCTCCATAAAACGCTTTCAAGGTGGTAGGAGGCAGGTTATGTTTAGGAGAACGAAGGGATATCCAACAATAGAAAGACGTGACACAGGTGGAGGATCCTCCATCCAAAACAGTGTGATGGATGTTCTTTCCACCAACCAAAATTTGAATTTGGAATGTTAGGTGGTGTGAGAGTCTCTCCTTGAAATATTTCAGATTAAACGTAATCAGATTCGAATGGAGGGGGGTCTGATCGATAGCCTTTCCATTAGCATGATTAAATGGAGGAGGGTCGTAAGTATTTTATCAATTTGTTACATTGACCATATTAAACATATACATCTCAGACACATTTGAAGAAGCATCGCCATGGTGGGAATAAACTACGTTTCCCTCTTGCAGAGGGGTGGGATTTTGTTCAACGAAATGTTGTTGTTGAACCACTTGGGTGGTATCCTTCATAAATTTAGTGACAACCTAACGATGAGGACAGTCTTTCGTGTAATGTCATACCTCAAAAATCATGCAAGGAAACTCATCCTTCCTATTCGGTTGAGTATCAACAGTCTTTGGATTATCCTGCTCATTAGAAGATTTCTTGGATTTACCCTTTTTTTTCTTCTTACCTCCTGGTTGCAAATATGAAGTGGATTGGACTAGATTCATCTCATAGCTTTGAGAAGGATCAGAATTAGTTGTTGTGTTTGAAACAAAACTTGGTTCTGGAGCAAGTTTTGTTGGATCATCCGATGGACGAGGAGCATGAGGGATCATATCGTAAAGTGTGTCGAACTGGGAATATACTAGGTCCAAGTATGTTGCACGAATGATATCATGGTCCTCAATAACAACGTTTCCCATATAAACATTGTGATTTATGGGAGGCAAGAGTGACTTTGTAAACCAATCTGCAAGGACTTGATTCAGAATTGAATCTTTAATCAACCGTCTTCGTCATCTCCATTCATGAATATGATCAGATATTTGGGTGGAAGAGGATTGTCAGAGAGAGGTCAAAAATTATGTACCGGTCTCATACCTTATAGGAAGTTGGAAATGCATCAGAAAAACCACGGAAAGAGAATTAAATTTGACAAAGGAGTTATGCGACATCTCAATATACCATTTCGTTGTTTCTCCTGTAAGTGTTCTCTGAAAACATTTTAGACGAATGGAATCGTCCATTAAAGAGTTGATAGAACACCATAAATGGAAATTCATAACATGATTTTTTGGATCTTCCCCAGGTTTTCCATCAAAGTTTGAGATGTTGAATGGTAATTTGGTAGGGATGGCAGGCCAAAATAGGGGATGCTGAATGGGATCGTTTGTTAAACACAACAGATCTAGATGATCTAATGTAGCCAAGAAAGGAAGTTTTTGGTTGGCTTATGGATACTGGTGGTAACCATCTGGTGTGGGAATACCAATAGGACCATATCTAGGTTGCAACGAGATGGAAAATCTAGACGATCCTCCCATATATGGTGGCTACCACGGTTGTCCACCCACATAAGATTGTTGTCCCGATTGTCCACCCATGTACTTTGATTGAACAGATGGACCTCCTACATATTGTGGTTGACCTAGTAGTCTGCCCAAGTATTGGTATTGAAGGGACTATTGCATCGGAACCATGGGGTTGATGGATTGATAGGGAAATGCTCATTGTGGAGGAATTCTCGTCATTTTGGGTTGACCCCATAGAGGGTTAGAAACTCCTAGAAATGGTTGTACAGGATACATGACAGTGGTAGTAGGGATAGAATGAATTGTAGGAGTGGCTTTCCCCCAAGCTTGTTGATGTTGCAACCGCGTAGGTTTCCCCCCAGTAAATTTTTTCCCTGCAGCTAAAGGTTTCCTCCCAGCTGAAAGTTGGCCTCCCATTGAAGATTGACCTCCAATGTAGTGTGTACTAATATGCGATGTATGATATGGAGGTTGAGTATCTTGTGTAACCATGGTGTTGTGAACGACTTAACTACTGGTCATTTGACCAATGATACGATCAAGTAAAGCACTTGGTGTGTGCACGTGTGGAAATAGTGAAACATGAATATTACCTTACCCATGTGTGAAGTGAGATGTATGCGTAAGTGGTTGAGTCAAGGTTACCTGGGTCAGTGATGTTTCCAGTAAAGATGAAGCACTAGTATTATAAACTATAGGATTTGTGGAAAAATATGAGTTCCCAAGTCCTTCAGGAAAACAAAATGATGGTGGGTTCATGCCAAAAGATTGTGTAGTGGTGGAATTGGGCGATAATCTATAAGAAGAATAAGCATCAACATATCCTGTGGATGGTGGATCAATGAGTGGTTGGCCAAGTGGATTAGTAAAAAGAGGATTCATGTAAGATGCAAGGCTTTCTACAAAGGTTGTGACCAATTATTTAATGTGTTGGCTACTTCCAGGAGCTATGCTCCCTGTCTCAGAAGGTTTATCTTCGATCATTCCTTCGTAAAAAACATTGGGTTGAGGTTCCTAAGTGCCAGGTCCCATACCTTTTATACTGTGAAATCTCTGATCCTAAGGTCGACTACGAAAGTAAAATAAACACACTCCTATGAAAACTAAAAGTAATCAACCAAGCAACAACAGGCTCAAGGATCTTCCAAATATGGGATATCAAACCATCAGTGAAGAAATGAGAAGCAGTTACCCCAACCTCCATGTAACAACCCTTCTCAGTGAAAGTAACCCTCGCTTTCACAGGGTCACCCTCCAAGGGTATTGAGAGTGTGATACGACGTCTAGCCCAAGTACCTTGGGAATCCCCCAACAGTCACCTCTGTAGATACCTAGGAAAGGCCACTAGGGATACTAACTCGCAGTCAACCTCCGAGTGGGTAAATTTGATAGTCGAGACCGAACATATGGGCATGATATCAAACTCTAAAATTATTCCAAAGGAATGAGGAAAAGTTGACCAATAGACACCATAGGACCTTGAACTTGTTCATAGTTCACGAAGTACTGAGACCAAATTTGTCAGTAACACTTCACGAAGAACCCCCGGTATACAATCTTTCTGCTATGATTGGTCAAGCTTTGGAGGGGTCATCTTCTCTTCTCTTCTACACGTGACCTCCTGTTTAAACCCTGTGTGAGAGGGGGTTCCAGGATATATTTATATGAAAATTGGATTTGTACACTCTTTAGTGCTCTACAATCTATTTAGTAGTCTTGGACAATTTACTCACTCTACCTAGTCCAAATAACCTAATCTTGTGCTACTTTTGGTGTGCTAAAACAAAAAATGTTTTTATTGATTTTACTAGCGCATGGTTTATTTTAATGGATTTTTACTTAATAGGTTCACAGAGATGAAATCGATGATGTGTGAGAGACTCGACTCCAATAGAATGTAAAATAATGAGATGCAGTTGATTCTTTTCGATGAATTCTATGTATAGGAATAAGAAGAGTTATATTATTCTTAACACAAGCAAGCACTCAAAACTACGCAACTTTCAATTTATGGGATCAAGATGATGCCAAATTACCAAGAAAATTTTTCTAAAAACAAAAAATGCACATGCAAAACTAGCTCTTTTTCCAAACATACACCAACACAAATTCCTAAAGAATGCAAAACAAAATTCTTTGTTTGATTATGTATGAAAGGAGATATGCAAACTTTTATTCTTCTTAATCCTTCAAATAAAATGAAAGAGATTTATGTTTGACATAAAGAAATATGAGGCAAAAACGAAATCAAATAAAGCACACTCAAAATGATGAGGACTGAAACAAAACAAGTAGGAGATAACCTGTTCAATCAATAACTCAAAGATGAAAAAGAGAAAGAATACAATCACTCATGAAAATCCTCAAAACACGAGCAACATGAAACAATGTTCAAGCCTAGGTTGTGGAAAACAACAGATCCCTAATCATCCAGAAAAGCGAGATAATTCAATGAAGAAAAAAAGGCTCAACACCAAGTAACCTTTGGAAACCCTAGTTGATGAAAACTCCTAAACAATCAAGCAACCTGAAATCTTTGCGAGACGAAGATCAGAGAACCAAAAGGAATGATGAACCAAGGTATCTTGTTAATCCAAGGGGATCACAACTAGGAGAGAATATTGAAAACTCAAATAAGGAAGACGAATGAGTGTCAAATGTCAAATTATCAAGCTAGAAAAAATCAAAGACAAACTATGAGTATCTGAGAAAACATCCCCTCAAAATCAGACTGAGAAACGCAAGGAAGAAAGAGGAAAAAACACCTAAAAGAGGATATTGGCACCTATGTTCTGAAAGAGACAGAGAAACATGGCGCTCTGTAGCAGGCTTAGGGGAGATCCAGTAAAGAGAATGGCACCCTCTAGGAGCATTAGTAGAGAGCCATTCAGGATATTGGTGCCTTCTAGAAGGCTTAGGGGATCACCAATCAGGTAAGTGTTGCCCTGGTTTACACTACAGGGGGGTGCTAGTTTCTGAAAAGTTCAAAAATGACTTCCACAAGCTCAAAGTCAGGAGAGACTTAGTAAATGGATCTGTAAACTCTTCAATGAGGAAGAGGGAAGGGGAAATAGATCATAAAGAAGCATCAAACAAACAATATCTAATCACAAGGAAAGGATTCAAGAAGATAAAGATGAAAAACTAGTCAAAGTTGTTCCCCAATGGAGTCACCATTTTTTGTTGTGAGAAATATTACCTTGTGAATAGGCTAAGCTCCTCTTTGGACCAAGACCCCTATATTTGGTCCAAATACAAAAGAGAGCAAGTGTTTACTACTTTCCCTATAGATCTAATTATATCAATCAAGCAATATAGAAGAAAAATGATGTGGTGTACCTTGTTGATGTTCATCCTCACTGCTCCAATCTACAGGCTTGATCTCCAAGCTCCTCAACACAAATGAAACCCTACAAAGTATATAAAAGGAACTCCTCTTCCTGCTCTAGATGATTATACAAAGAAAAACTATCTATGAATACTGAAACGACGATATACAAGAAAATGTAGAACACATGAACTTGAAGGGAATAGGTCAAGTTATCATTAAATGGAAAACCAAATAAGGCACTTACAAAGCACGATTGACGATGCAAAAATATTATCCAAGATCTCCTCATACAACCCTTGCATTAATCTTGACACAAACATGTTGATTCTTCCTCTAGAATAAAAGGTTTGATACCTCAATTGTCCCCTCCTTCACCATGGAAATCCCTCATTATATAGGATTTGGAGGCTTAACCACCATGGAGAAGATCACTCACTAGATCCACTAAATTGGGATCTCCAAGAGTTTTAGGGAGAAAATATCTCTCAAGGATTTTATGGAGAAAATATCTCTCAAGGATTTTAAGGAGAAAATATCTCTCAAGATCCACCAAATTAGGATTTTGGTTTGAGAAAATCTCTCAAACATCCATGAGATTCTCGACTTCTCCTTGAGATTAGGAAACTAAATGTGAGGTGGCTCATCACACTAAATTGATTTCTTTTTTAGAACAATAATGAATAATTCATGTGCACATAGTATTTTGACCTTCATATTATATATTTCTCCTCCACATTGACTAGGGATTGTGACAAATGTTCTTTCAAGGTTTCAAGGTGTTGTGATAAATGTTCTTTCATGGTTTCAAGGTGTTGTGACACTTATTAAAGTGCACGTGACACATATTAAGGTTCATACAACATTTTGACAAAGTGCATGTGACACTTAGTAAGGTGCATACGAAACTTGCAACACTTAGGCATAAATAGGTGTGACACTTAAGTGTGACATTTTGGTGTGTAACACATAAACAACAAGGAGGTGGTGCAATATGGTGGAACAAATTTAGAAAGAATGGAAGAAATGATAAATAGTGTGATGGATGTAGAACATTTTTGTTGATATTAGCAACAAATATGGGTTGGGGGGGAATGTCTAGTCTACAAATTTTGTTCACCTACCTTTTGAGAAAGATGCTCAAAATTTTAAAACTAAGGGTGTCAGATGAAGGAGCAACCCTAGTTGGATTGGCTATCCTGCATGTTTTCCGAGTTTAGGATAACAATGTGCAAATTAGAAGTTATTATTAGTATTTTCAATTCATCTACACCAAAACTTCATAATACAATGGTTGAGCTTTAAGTGATGCACTAAAAGGAAATAAATCAAAGAATCAACATGAATGCACAACGAAAAAATGGAGAGCCATCCATTTTTTGTGAATGATTAAAACCATGTGCTAATCATCCCTCCTCCTCAGTTGTTATAAAATTTTATTTCTTGGTTTCTATAGAAGGAACAATAACCTAATTTAGTCTAGATGTTTTCTATAGAAACAACAATATTTTGGTGTAGATTAAGAAATCGTTCTTCCCATTGTGTCTCTAATGGCATGATATGCTCATAAATAACTTCTTGACTTTAGTAGAAAGTGAAGACAAACTTTTTTTTTAATAATAAATAAGTGGATAAAACATTCATCAAAGTAAAAATGCAGTTGTGACTTTGCGATAAAACTATGATGTAAATTAATTAAGTGATTCAATATACAGTGCCAATTAATGAAACTCACTTGGCAGTCAAAGAGATACTTATGGTGAATGTGAAATGATATTACTACAACATTTTTAATCACCTTGAAGACCAATCAAGATGAGATCAAAGAAGTTCATCCCAAAAGTTTAAATCAGTTGATATTCTCCAATAATTTTATAAATTGATGACCTGCAAGGAATAACACACTTTTGTCTCTCATAAGTTATCCTTTGCAATGGTGAAGTGAGAATATAGTTAAATAAAAGCCAAGGGGATAAATTTATATATGTAATAAAGGCATGGGATTTATAATTAGTTGTGAGTATCAATAAAATAATATGTGTTATTTCATTTCTTTGTTGAGCTTATTAGTGATGCATTTTTTAATTGCTACTTGTTTAATGACTTTGTAAGTTAATTTGTGTTGTGTGATCTTGATAGAACCCTACATGTTGCATTAGAATAAAGTATAAATGTTATAAGGTATATTTAGATTGTAAAGGAATCCAATATGTCTAATAGGCCTGGAGTGAGACATTCATGATACAATTGAATTGAAACAATAAAGAGGTGGAGAAGGGGGTATGTATTTATCACTATTTTAGAGCACACAATAACAATAAGACACAAAAGTTTTTTGAAGGAATCAACAAGGTTCACGAATATTATCAACATTAGTAGTAGCATCTGTAGATTGTGAACATGTCTTGCATTGTAGTAGGGAATTCTCCCTTGGTCTTCCATTCCTACATGTGCCCCTCTATACAAAATTTTGATATTTAAATATGGGTAGCTTCCCCATAGAATTATTATTTATATACATATAGAATTAGTATCATCCAGACCAATTTATGGAATCTATTTTGAGGTATGTTCTAACCATTAGAGATGAGAATCTGCTATGGAGAAAGAGTAGGAATACTTGGTTAAGAGCATGGAGTAGAGGGATATCTCTCATTATGTCAATGTCCTAGAGGAGAATGATTCAATTGGTAACAATTTCCCTTCACCTATGCTAAAGAAGAAAGTCCAAATGAGGATGGATATTCCAATCCAGTTGTTAGGCGTAGATGTGTCATCCACAACTATGTAGCAATTGAAGGAATTCAATGTGGAGGTTTTCATTATGTGGTTTCATGCAAGAAAGGTCAGTGATAATTCATGGAGGATACACACAAGATTATTTTCAATGTTTGAATCATTCCAAAGAGACATTATTTGGTATATTTAATGGTCATAGTGGTAAGAAAGCTACATCTTTCACTGCAAAAAATATTAAGCTTTTTTTGTGGATGCTATGCTCCACATGGAAGATGAAACATAGGACATTCTTGAGAGGTTGTTAGATCTCACTACTTAACAAAAGATGTATATTTTTTGAAGAAAGAGGTTGGTAGTGGTATTTCTTGTGTAAGTGCTCTAATTGTAGATGGTAACTTAGTGGTTTCCAATGTAGGGGATTGTTAAGTTGTTATTAGTAAATATGGTGCTCTTGAACCCTTTACATGTGATCATTGATTTGGGTTGGAGGACAAGCGA
>SNQJ01S0048052.1:40190-64731 GCA_010110895.2 Picea sitchensis
TTTCGGCACCCGGGAAACCAAAGGGCAAGACCCCTTGTCTTCGCAAGTCGCAAAATCCCAGTATATGAAACCCCAAATTGGTTTAGTGTGAATAAGTTTGAGAAAGCCGAGATTTGATCGCGACCGTTGATCATCCCGAAAAGATCACAACGGTTGATCGTGGCTAAAGGTCACAGCCGTCCATCGGAGGGACACGTGGCTGTCGGTCGACGTTTCGGTGTTTCGGCACTCGGGAAACCAAAGGGCAAGACCTCTCATCTTCATAGGTCGTGAAATCCCGGTACCCGGAACTCCAACGCACTCTGTGGTAGAAAGGAGGAGTCCTGAAAGGACCTAGACTGTCCATCAGAGGAAACGCGTGGTGAGAGGTCATAGTTTGGGGAAAGATCTGAAATCCAGTGAGCCGTTAGATCTCGTACAAGGACTCGCGTATCGGGTTTCGGGGTTTGAAGAGTCGAAAGACTTGACTCTCTTGCATTTCAAAATCTTGGTTACCGAAATCCCGATACGGCCATGACCGTCAGATCAAGGGAAGATTTGCAGCCATCGATCTCAGCAAAGGTAAGATTTCAGGTTTTGGGGTTTGAAGAGTCGAAAGACTTGACTCTCCTGCATCATTGAGTCGCAAAATGCGAAAGGCGCCTCTTGGCTTGGCCTCTGGTCATAACCAACGATCACATGGAAGTGGATAAGGGGAAAGCTATCCTGCGCTAGCCCCCCATAGGAATTCATGGATTCTGTCCCTCGAAGAAAAGAGGCAAAAATTTTAGTTTTTCTTAGTGGGTATGTTACAAATTGGTATCAGAGCATGGTTACAACACTTGGCCTTCTTGTGCTCATGTACGAGTCGCGTAAGGAGATGTTGTTATCTACATTTACTCCTTGAGGAGAAGGGATGTATAATGAACCTATGATTTTGGGATTTCTTGTTGAATTCTAGCAAAGGAATTATATTATTCCTTTTTCAAAATGGTAACTACTCTTATAGGAGCAGGGATGCACTGATCAATATTACTGATAAGACCTGAGTGTGAATAACAGAGGTGGAATAAATTGTGCTATGGAGCTGCACGAGCCCAAAAAGGGACATGAACTAAGTTGTTTTGCTACAAGTGTGACGATGGCTACCTACTAAAGCAAGTAGAGTCTCTTGCAATTGAGATGGCTGGTTAGGTAAGAATTAAGATCCAAATGAAGAACTCCTTCATGATTTGGGAAATATGGTAAGGACTGGTAGGATCCTTATAAAGTTATAATTACTGCATTATTAAAAGACTAAACCCTGAGCATATAACTCCTAATGATTGAGAGGACTGATGAAAATATGTAGGGTCAGATTACCTGACCTATAATGGTTAGAATCGACAACAAGGATAATCTGTTTAAGCAAGATTAAGAGGAGTCCTTTGGGACTGTTGCTAATTCCCCAGAGTGACCCTTGTNGCAAGATTAAGAGGAGTCCTTTGGGACTGTTGCTAATTCCCAAGAGTGACCCTTGTTGTTTTTTCACATAAAGAGAGGGTAATGTCCGTATGAGTTATTACTAAGAGATTAGTCTTGTAAGTAACTTAAAAGCTCAGAAGATATAACGAGGAAATTTGGTATGCCGAACATGCGTATAGAATCCAGCTTGTGTTAAAGTTTGAAAACTTTGGAGGTTGAGCGCAGAGTATACTAGGAGGTGTAGTGGTTTTAAGTCTTGAGAGGAAACACTTAGAAAAATTTTCTAAGTTTCGAAGAGTTGAAGCATTCAAAGGTGAAGCGCAGAAAACTAAAGTTCGAAGAAAGAACAAGTATGGAGGATTGAGTGGGAGAAATCCTTCAGAAAAGAATCTTGAAGATTGGATAGGATCGAGAGTCAAGATCCATTTAGAAAGAACCGAAATGTTTCAAGTTGTTCGATCTCGGAGAAGTAGCGCACTGGTTAGTTGCGAGGAGATACCAAAATTTCGCAAAACCAAAGGGCTTGGAAGAAGCAATAAGAAATTTGTGAAAATATCATAGTCGTTGATCAAGGAGGGATCTAGACCATTGATCATCCAGAGAGAATTTCACAATTTCGGGGATCGGGAGAACAAAGGTGAAAGGTCTTTCGATTTCACGACACGTGAAATCGCAAAATCCTAATACGCGAAACCCCGACGAGATCTGAGCTGTCAGATCGTGGAAGAATCAGGATCGTTAGATTGAGAACTCCAAAACTTCGCAATTTCGAGGATCGAAGGATTCGAGGTTCTTCATAACAGAAGTCCCAAAAGTCGTGAAACACGAAATAGTGACATAATCACAACCGTTGGTTGGAGAGCCGTTGGTGACCGTTGATCTAATCTAAAATTTCAACATTTCAGGTATCGAGAGTCTGAACGGATGGTGGAATTCTAAGAGGGAGGAATACTGAAATTTCGTGAACCGTTAGATCTAGTTGATTAGCGGAGAAGATAAGGATGATAACCTCTCATCACTTACAAGATCAGGAGGAATAGTATCCGTTAGATTGGAATCAACGACAGTCATTGATCTAGAGCTTCGAGGTTTCGTCTATTAGGAAAATAGAAGCGTAGACTTTCCAAAGTCGCGCCAGGTAAATCATCGATTCAACCAAGGTCATTGGTTAGCGGATGACCTGAACCATAGATCCAGTGTAATTGGATCTTCGGGAGTCGGAGGTTTAGAATTCAACGGGAAGAGTTTTGAGGACTCACATGTCATGAAATCCCGACATCCAGCCTGATTCGTTGGATCGAGACAGGCGGTGGATCGTTGATCTGATGCATACACATTTCGGGGATTCGAAATATGGAGTTAAGGGGTGAAGACTCCACCGGAACGCTGAAAGGTGGAAAGCCCGGATTTGATCAAGACCATTGATTGCCAAAGAGATCTAGACCGTGGGATCCATGTTGTCGGACCCTCATGGATCAGAAGTTTTGGGAAACGGTGGAGCGTTTCCCGTGGATTCGCCGAAACACGGGATCCCGACGCGTGTCTAGGAGTTGACCCTGGGTTCCGAGCAAAGGGTCATGTGAATAAAAGAGCCAAGAAAACCTTAGATTCGTCCTTTCGGGTTTTCGTATTTCGGGGATCAAAGAACCAGAGTTCCTTGCAACATGAATCCCGAAATTGCGAAACACGAAGCGCCTTTCTGTTCGGATCGTGGTCACCATCGGTGGTCACGTGAGGATAAGGTGTGAGCTAGTATGATGAATACGCATGAGTTGAATGCAGTGTGAAGCTTCATAATAGGAAGCCTGATGTTAATATCGGTAAGGTATGAATGATATGAAACGTGCAAGTAATGCACATGTATGATGTAAGAATATAAGTATACTAGAGGCCCAATATGATTGTCCTGATGACTGAAACGTGAAGCAAGTATTGCTCTTGTCCAGGTTAAATGAATACTATGGAGGCATAACTGACTCCATTTTGGGGAGTCATGAAAGTTATGTTCCAAATAATATCCTGATGGGAATGTATTCCATTTCCTCAGGAAGTACCAATATAATTAGATGAAAGGGTAAATGAGCAAAGATGCTCTCTTGTCATAACAAGAGACAAATTATTACACCTTTGAACATCACATGAGAATGATTGTGAATGGCAACCTCTAGGAGCATTAGCAGAGAGCCATTTAGGAGATTGGTGCCTTCTAGAAGGCTTAGGGGATCACCAGTCAGGTAAGTGTCGCCCTGGTTTACACTACAAGGGGGTGCTAGTTTCTGAAAAGTTCAAAAATGATTTCCACAAGATCAAAGTCAGGAGAGACTCAGTCAATGGATCTGTAAAATCTTCAATGAGGAAGAGGGAAGGGGAAATAGATCAGAAATAAGCATCAAACAAACAATATCTAATCACAAGGAAAGGATTCAAGAAGATAAAGATGAAAAACTAGTCAAAGTTCTTCCCCAATGGAGTCATTTTTTTGTGAGAAATATTACCCTACGGACAGGCTAAGCTCCCCTTTGGACCAAGACCCCTATATTTGGTCCAAATACAAAAGAGAGCAAGTGCTTACTACTTTCCCTATAGATCTAACTATATCAATCAAGCAATATAGAAGAAGAATGATGTGGCGTACCTTGTTGATGCTCATCCTCACTGTTCCAATCTGCAAGCTTGATTTCCAAGCTCCTCAACACAAATGAAACCCTACAAAGTATATAAAAGGAACTCCTCTTCCTTCTCTAGATGATTATACAAAAAAAATCTATCTATGAATACTGAAACGACGATATACAAGAAAATGTAGAACACATGAACTTGAAGGGAATAGGTCAAGTTATCATTAAATGGAAAACCAAACAAGGCACTTACAAAGCATGATTGACGATGAAAAAATCTTATCCAATATCTCCTCATCCAACCCTTGCATGAATCTTGACACAAACATGTTGATTCTTCCTCTAGAATAAAAGGTTTGATACCTCAATTGTCCCCCCCTTCACCATGGAAATCCCTCATTATATAGGATTTGGAGGCTTAACCACCATGGAGAAGATCACTCACTAGATCCACTAAATTGGGATCTCCAAGAGTTTTAGGGAGAAAATATCTCCCAAGGATTTTCTGGAGAAAATATCTCTCAAGGATTTTAAGGAGAAAATATCTCTCAAGATCCACCAAATTAGGATTTTGGTTTGAGAAAATCTCTCAAACATCCATGAGATTCTCAACTTCTCCTTTAAATTAGGAAACTAAATGTGAGGTGGATCATCACACTAAATTGATTTCCTTTTTAGAACAATAATGAATAATTCATGTGCACATAGTATTTTGACCTTCATATTATATATTTCTCCTCCACATTGACTAGGGATTTCAAGGTGTTGTGACAAATGTTCTTTCATGGTTTCAAGGTGTTGTGACACTTATTAAAGTGCATGTGACACGTATTAAGGTGCATATGACACTTTGACAAAGTGCATGTGACACTTAGTAAGGTGCATACGAAACTTGCAACACTTAGGCATAAATAGGTGTGACACTTAAGTGTGACATTTTGGTGTGTAACACATAAACAACAAGGATGTGGTGCAATATGCTGGAACAAATTTAGAAAGAATGGAAGAAATGATAAATAGTGTGATGGATGTAGAACATTGTTGTTGATATTAGCAACAAATATGGGTTGGGGGGGAATTTCTAGTCTACAAATTTTGTTCACCTACCTTTTGAGAAAGATGCTCAAAATTTTAAAACTAAGGGTGTCAAATGCAAGAGCAACCCTAGTTGAATTGGCTATCCTGCATGTTTTCCTAGATTAGGATAGCAATGTGCAAAGTAGAATTTATTATTAGTATGTTCAATTCATCTACACCAAAACTTCATAATAAAATGGTTGAGCTTTAAGTGATGCACTAAAAGGAAATAAATCAAAGAATCAACATGAATGCACAACAAAATATGGAGAGCCGTCCATTTTTTGTGAATGATTAAAACCATGTGCTAATCATCCCTCCTCCTCAGTTGTTATAAAATTTTCTTTCTTGGTTTCTATAGAAAGAACAATAACCTAATCTAGTCTAGATGTTTTCTATAGAAACAACAATATTTTGGTCTAGATTAAGAAATCGTTCTTCCCATTGTGTCTCTAATGGCATGATATGCTCATAAATAACTTCTTGACTTTAGTAGAAAGTGAAGACAACCTTTGTTTTTAATAATAAATAAGTGGATAAAACATTCATCAAAGTAAAAATGTAGTTGTGACTTAGCGATAAAACTATGATATAAATTAATTAAGTGATTCAATATACAGTGTCAATTAATGAAACTCACTTGGCAGTCAAAGAGATAGTTATGGTGAATGTGAAATGATATTACTACAACATTTTTAATCACCTTGAAGACCAATCAAGATGAGATCAAAGAAGTTCATCCCAAAATTTTACATCAGTTGATATTCTCCAATTGTTTTATAAATTGATGACCTACAAGGAATAACACACTTTTGTCTCTCACAAGTTGTCCTTTGCAATGGTGAAGTGAGAATATAGTTAAATAGAAGCCAAGGGGATAAATTTATATATGTAATAAAGGCATGGGATTTACAATTAGTTGTGAGTATCAATAAAATAATATGTGTTATTTCATTTATTTGTTGAGCTTATTAGTGATGCATGTTTTAATTGCTACTTGTTTAATGACTTTGTAAGTTAATTTGTGTTGTGTTATCTTGATAGAACCCTACATGTTGCATTAGAATGCAGTATAAATGTTATAAGGTATATTTAGATTGTAAAGGAATCCAATATGTCTAATAGGCCTGGAGTGAGAGATTCATGATACAATTGAATTGAAACAATAAAGAGGTGGAGAAGGGGGTATGTATTTATCACTATTGTAGAGCACACAATAACAATAAGACACAAAAGTTTTTTGAAGGAATCAACAAGGTTCACGAATATTATCAACATTAGTAGTAGCATCTGTAGATTGTGAACATGTCTTGCATTGTAGCAGGGAATTCTCCCTTGGTCTTCCATTCCTACATATGCCCCTCTATACAAAATTTTGATATTTAAATATGGGTAACTTCCCCATAGAATTATTATTTATATACATATAGAATTAGTATCATCCAGGCCAATTTATGGAATCTATTTTGAGGTATGTTCTAACCATTAGAGATGAGAATTTGCTATGGAGAAAGAGTAGGAATACTTGGTTAAGAGCATGGAGTAGAGGGATAACTCTCATTATGTCAATGTCCTAGAGGAGAATGATTCAATTGGTAACAAGTTCCCTTCACCTATGCTAAAGAAGAAAGTCCAAATGAGGATGGATATTCCAATCTAGTCGTTAAGCGTAGATGTGTCATCCACAACTATGTAGCAATTGATGGAAGTCAATGTGGAGGTTTTCATTATGTGGTTTCATGTAAGAAAGGTCAATGATAATTCATGGAGGATACACACAAGATTATTTTCAATGTTCGAATCATTCCAAAGAGACATTATTTGATATCTTTAATGGTCATAGTGGTAAGAAAGCTACATATTTCACTCCAAAAAATATTAATCTTTTTTTGTGGATGCTATGCTCCACATGGAAGATGAAACATAGGACATTCTTGAGAGGTTGTAAGATCTCGCTACTTAACAAAAGATGTATATTTTTTGAAGAAAGAGGTTGGTAGTGGTATTTCTTGTGTAAGTACTCTAATTGTAGATGGTAACTTAGTGGTTTCCAATGTAGGGTATTGTTAAGTTGTTATTAGTAAATATGGTGCTCTTGAACCCTTTACATGTGATCATTTATTTGGGTTGGAGGACAAGCGATAAAAGATAGGAGAATTTGGATAGAATTTTTCACCTCCATCATGGAGATTGGCAAGTGTATGGATCTCTAGTTGAATCTAGGGGAATAGGTGATTTACACATGATAGAAAGGATACTACTAAACCAAACCATGAAAAGATATAAATTACATATGGTTGCAATTTTTAAATTTTTGCATCAGAAGGGTCGTTGGATAAAGTTAGTAATATAGAAGCAATTGAATTGTCAGGTCTCTCTATATCAAGAAGAAACTAAATTTGACACCACTACGAGGAGGCCCTATGGATTCTTGAAAAAATCTCGTAGAGCTAGTAATAGCCAAAAAAATCTCAAGATGATGTTAGTGTGATGATAGTACAACTCCAACTTTTTTACATGAAAGGTAATTAGAGAGTGTGAGTTGAGGAAGGAATGTCATCAAAAGAGTCTTGACTAACAACTATCTAACCCAATGTAAGCACTAGACTTTAAAACAACCACACTTTACATGGTTGAGCAATAAATAATTAGACTACATGACATGAGTGTTTCCTTCTTTTACATGAAATGAGAAATGATTACATCCATTTTTATTGAGTACCACATATAAAATGATTCTTTTTCATAATTATTTTTTCATTCAATTTTAATAAACATACTTAATATTTTATAAAATCATAATGAAAAATATTACTACATTAATATATGCATTTAATCCTATAAATAAAAAATAGTGTATAGATTTAATCATATAAATATTTCTATTACAGTCAGAGTAATACCTATCTCCTCAAACCTATGCAATTTGAGCCAATATCACAAACTAAAATTTAAGATAATCTAACTCATTAGGCATTTATGTGAATCCAATATTGGCTCTCATGGTACTCTATAAATCCGATATTTACAAGGATACAGAGATAATTGTTGAAAAATAGAGTGAATTGATAATCCCTTTTGGGTGAGTGCAAGTTAATGATGGTCTCTCATGACACGTTAGTGCCAATGCAAACCTGGAAAACACCAATCTGTTAACTTGGAGGGATTATTCAAGGTACTTTTACAATGAATTTGAATATGGTGTAAGAATATGAAACGTATAAATTGAATCAAATTTCCGAATATACAAATTTCATTCATAGACATTGTGAATAACTAGGTCAAATTTGATTTTTTCTAAAAGTGGTATCTTATTTTTCCAACAAAATATAAGGTAAATGTTTTCGTTCGTGCAGGTGTTGAGTGTCTTAACAATGGAATTTCATTCTGAAAACTTTTATATTTGTAGAGAACTCGTTTTTCTTGTGCCGTATATTTTTTGGAATTTTTTAATATTATTTTTATATTTCTTTAAAATTATAAAAGTCAACATATCCATGAAATTACAAAGTCTTTTGTTCATGCAGGCTAAAAGGGTCTTAAAATGATAAAAATAAATAAAAATAAAAAATTAGATTGTAGGTATCGACACATCTATTTGAAATTTCATAACGTCTTCTTTGTCTTATGCTAAAAGCATCTTAAAATGATAAAATAAATAAAAATAAAATTAGGATTGTAGGTAATGATCCATCTTGTGTTGTGTATATAACTAAATTTGAGAAATGGTTGGTTTAGAAATGTTTCTAGTTAAATGAGATGATATGTATCTCTAGATTTTGATACATGTACTATTACAAATAGATTAAAAATAGGTAAATAATAATAATAATAATAATAATAATTATATATATATATATATATATATATATATATATATATATATATATATATATATATGCATAGCCTAATTAATCTATTTCTATAATTTTGTCAATAACTAAATTGTGTAGATTCTAGGAAAATAATGTCAAAGATAGAGATATGGAGGAGGGAATCTATAAAAATGGAGTCTTTTATGTATTTTCACACCAAACCACTAGGTTTGTCATCCCAACCCTAAATATGAGGCAACCAAATCAATCATGTTAGAGCTGTGGACTCCACCTAAAAAAAATGAAATCAGCACGGCACGTTCCTAAAGAATGCATGCATTCCTAAAACACACATGCATTACTTTTAGCAACACATGAGCATGCAGTCCCTCATAATATAGTATAATTCTCTCTCTTCTCTCTCTCTCTCCCTCCTCCTACCTCTTCCTCTTCTTCCACCCTCACTCCTCATTTATCCCCATCCTACCTCTCCTCCCTCTCTACCATCTCCTTATTCTCCCCTCCCCCCCTCTGCCCTCCCGGTGTCCCTCTCTCTCTCTCCCCCTAGTGCTCTCTCTCATAATCTCCTCACCTTAACCCACCTCTGTCTTCCTCTGCATTCGACGGACGGAATGGACGGATGAATGGAATGGATGGAATGGATGGAATGGACTGGAATGGATGGATGGATGGATGGATGGACGGATGGAAGGATGGAAATGGATGGATGGATGGAATGGAAGGATGGAATGGATGGATGGAATGGGGATGGAATGGAAGGAAAGGATGGAAGGAACTCCCTCCTATTTTCCTTCTCTCTCCTCATCTCTCACCCTCCACACCCTCTCTCTACTCCACCCACTGCCTCCTCCCTCCCCCTCTCATATATATATGTGTGTGTGTGTGTGGCACTATCCTCTTTCTCTCCCCATGTTCCCCTTTCTACCCTCTCTCCCCTCCTCTGTCTCTTCCCCTCTATATTTCCCCTCACTCTCCTCTCTTGTCTCTCACCCCCATTTCTACTCTCTCTCTCCCCTTTGTTTTCTTCCTCCCTTCTCTTCCCCCCTACTCCCCCTGTGATTTCCCCTCTATATTCATACACTCCTCTCTCTCCATTGAATCACTCTCACTTCCTCCTCCCTCCATATTTCCTCTCTCTCTCTCTCTCTCTCTTGCCTCCCCTCCCACTATCTCACTCTCCCCCTTCTCTATATCATTCTTTCCCTCTCCCTCCCTCCATAACCTGCAGAGAGGAGTGTGAGAGAGAGAAACCAAAGGAAGAAGGAAAAAAGGAGGAAAGAGAGTGTGGCAGAGAGAAGAGAAAGAGAGGGATGGAGAGAGAGAAAAGAGCTACAGAGAGGAAAAAGAGTGAGAGCCTACAGAGAACAAGACAAATGGAGCATAGAGAGAGATAGAGATGCATGGAGAGAGAGAGAGAGAGAGAGAGAGAGAGAGAGAGAGAGAGAGAGAGGCAAAAGAGAGAAAGAGAGGAGGAGGATACAAGCGAACAGGGAGAGAGATGGCAGAGGAGGATAGAGGAGCAGAGAAGGCAGAGGGAGAGAGGAGGTGAAAAGGAGACAGAGAGAGAGGATGGGGTTGAGACAGAGAGGGGAGGAGGGAAAGAAAAAAAAAAAAAAAAAAGGGGAGGGGGGGTAGATATTGCTAGTGCCTGTGGTCACCCTAGATTGCAAAGGGATGTATTCACTATGCTTATTTGTTTGTGGAGGTGACTAACCGAAGAAACAAAACGAACAGTCTCTTCTAATCTCCAAAACTAGGCTAGATATGCACATGTGTGAGGGTCTGTGTCAAACTCAGATATAGAGCTGTGGTATGGGTGAATAGGGGGGTGACTTCAGAGGGAAAAAGCTTAGGGTTCTATAGGCACGAGCTTAAGGGCCAGCCCTGGTGGAAGCAGCAAACTTGAACGTAGGGAACTTCTTACTAAACGAGGGGTGAATACTGGAGAATGTAACGGTGTTAAAATGAATCTTTTACCTTAACACTGTCACATACATTCACACGATTCAGTCGATAGTGAACTCTCTCGCTAAGAGATGAAACTAGATGGAAAAAGAAAAATTGTCTATCATAAAACAAGAAATCTCTACATATGGCTATACATAACCAGAGAACTAGAATGTATTAAAACTTTACAATCGGGAAATTCGCTCTACCATCGATACTTAAAAAATGGCGAAAATATCTTCGTATATATACCTAACAAAACCCCTATATAAATAAAAATAAGAAACAGTACAATAAAATTATTACATTAAGGAGCCTTCGGCAACACATGACAGACTTTTATCGACGGTACCCTAGTGACGTAATTGACTTCCGACCGTCGGCAGGGCGGAATTGATATGCTGCTCTTAGTCCTCCGAAGGACTTTCCATTTATAGTGTGGAGGGATTTGTTTAACGCAATTTCCAAGAACTAAGGCTGTCTTATCTAGGGATCGGGAATAATCTTAGTCAACTCTACTCCTAGGACGGAGGTCTCCCTCCCTCAAACCTAGGATCAAATTAATGGTTGGATCTGGCACGGAACCTCTGCATGGATGTGGATGAGGGTGCAATGAGGGGGGTATGTGAACACTGGGTGAGGCGTGGTGGTGAACTATGATATCAATGAGGGATGCCACGGTCCTAAAAGGACATATAGGTGGAGGTGCTAATGGCGAAAGTAGAATGTGGAAGGTGCACAGGTGAAGATTAAGGGGAGAGACACCTAGAGGGGAGGCGAGCTCCATGAGCTGAGAGGGACCCATGTGTGGACATGGCGTGGATAAGCAGAGGGCACCGAATCCTGAGGAGGGAACGGCGTGGAAGTGATAAGGATGGGGGGGGCTCCCACCTATGGCTCCGGGAGACAAGGCCACGCTTTATCAATGGTCCCGATCCTCGATTTCTATCACCGGAGTTCAAGCATGCACTTCCTCCCCAAAAATCCCGGACAACTAAAACCGTGGAAAGCACCTGATGTGTGCTATGTTTCCTTCAAAGGATCGGCCGAGATGGCCTTTGACGCTAGAAGAGGGCTACCTACTACTGTGCTCGCTGATGTGGGACCGGCCAGGGACCATGGGGCTTAGCTTCCAAAGGCACTTATTGGTATTTCTGTGATTTCAAAGCCATTTCTGCCAGATGGGAGGTCCCTTTGTCTCTAAATGTCGATTCCTTTAAACGTGCTGTTCCGGCCACCACCTGCCCCAAACTAGATCGATGACTGAGATGCTGGCAACTTGGGGCCTGGCCTCTAATTGGCATGGCGACGCCAACACCTTTTCCCAAGTCCAGGCTTCTTGTGATTGAGTGCCATGGACTGGGTCTGATCATGCTTTCTGAGTTTCAGGGTCTGGCTCGATGGCAGTGGACGAAACCGCATCACTCCTTCAACTCCCAATGCCGAATACGATTGATCAGATTCAGCATTCTTGGATGATGTAAACCTTGGCTTTCTATGTGTAATATAGGCGCCATCATCCATCAGACTTGTCCTTTACACAACTCCACTAACTGCTAATTCTGTCACTCATAATCATTTCTGCTGTATGAATCTGGGCCATTTATAAACGGA
The DNA here is from genome assembly GCA_010110895.2 of Picea sitchensis. NCBI lineage: Eukaryota > Viridiplantae > Streptophyta > Pinopsida > Pinales > Pinaceae > Picea > Picea sitchensis. The sequence continues at coordinate 52,726 of SNQJ01S0048052.1, forward strand.
TTTCACCAAGGCTTTTACTGGGTTTCTGGAAGCTCCTAAACTAGATTTTCCATACCGTGTTTGGGCAATTCCTCCTCGTAAACCTGCAGACCTAGGTACTTTGTTCCCAAGACAAAAATGGTTGCTAACATTAGGCTCCATGGGGATAGAGTCATCCATGTGATGTTCTGTATGGACTCATCTCAGTAGCCTTAAAGCAGTTCTTGCTATTGGGCTATGGGCTCATTTACTTCGCTCTAAAATAAAACAAACAAAGAACCAAAGGACAATACTTACAAACAAAGGAGCCATCTAAGACTCTAAATAAAATATTCCTTTTCCAAAAATGCCCATTTACTGGTCATGCAGAACCTCCTCACCCTCCCAACCCGTGAACCTCGTATACAAGCATTAGAAACCCTAGATTCTGCCATAACCATCCATAGGGTGTCAAACTTGTTGTGTTTCTCTTGATTCCGTCTCTATGCATCCCACTTAAGCACTAAATCCCTGATCTCAAATTCTTTCTTGACCTTCTTGTCAAAGGTCTGCTTGATCTTATGCTGATGACTATGATTTGTGATCCAACACTTCATCTCTCATCTCATACTCCACTATCCTGATGAATCCTTCAATTACAAGCGACATCTGACTCTCCTTCATAATCTTGAGAGAACTTCATAGGTAAGACGAGAAATGAGTGGGAAACTCATTCATCCCATGGAAAGGTAGAAGTTAAGGATTCTTTCTCATACCCGGGACGTTCCATGAATATCTCCTGAGCTTTGAACTTCCAAGCCCCATTGGTCCCTCCTCCAACAATATTTTGATGAGCTCGATTAGGTCTTTTTGAAGATTCTACCAGCCCATTCTTGGATAGGATAATAGGGGTGGAGAACCAATGAAATTTTGAACCTGCTAACTTAACTGCAGGGCCTGACTCCTGAAAGAAGAAGTACTATCATGATACTCACAGAGATAGCCAAATATGACTACATATCTCTAGGAAATATACTATCACCTTGTGAGAAGGCCCTAGTGGGGCCTTCCCATCCAGCACTTCTAGTAAAATAGTCCCACAATGATCCATCCAGGTTGGCTACTCTGAAGGGATGAATCTCCCAATGAAGTCCAACCCCCACCTGCTGGCACAGGTTGAAACTACTACGCCTTTAGTATGGAGTTGAGTCACGCTTCTCGAAAACCTTACATTTGATACATTCTAACTCTCTGCAGAAATTAGTTAGAACAAGGTGGGGCAGAGTACCCAAAATTCTCCGAATCTTTCGTGTAGTTTGTGGTCTTCCACAGAAATGATGCCCCCACAGCCAAAGGCCTGCTGGAACCAATTGAGAATCCCTTCCCTGGGCCTTGTGGATTTGGAGGCACCTCCAGCCCACTCTCTAGAGGGTCTCTTCCAAAGACAAGTCCCGGTCAACGAGGCAATATCCTAATTCAATTTCTAGAGCTTCTAAACTCTCACTTTAATTTTTTCCATTCCATTAGGAGGCCTTAACTCTGGCAGTAAAATACAAAAAATATCCTCTCATACCAAAAAGTATCTCACGAAATATAAGTCACCCCGAGAACTCCTTTGTTGGATACAACTTAGCTTGTTGATTTTCCTCAATAACAAAGGATTAGTTAACTCTAGATTTGTAATTGATTCAACTGAACTTGGCCTAACCTTGCCCCTTTATCAACTTGGTGGCTTAATCTCCAGATCAAACTACATGATATTGGCAATCCATTTGTCTCCTTCACCCATCTGTGTTAGTAAGGGGATGTCCTTCATGTGAGGTTGAAGGGAACATATGCAATGACTTTCTGAGTAAGACATAGACTCTCAGTGCTCACAGAGCTACCAAGGTATAGGCCTCTGCTTTATCCATGATTTATACCTCCGATTGCATCTCTTTAATAATAGCTTTCATCAAGAAGGCAAGTAGTTTGGTTGTTCCTGGCCCCCTTTCATTATTTTCTAAATAAGATCATATATGTATCAAAATATAAAATAAAATTAGGGAAGGGTTTAATAGCTGTATTGATCAACACTAAAAGCCCTACCAGGTTCTTTTTATTTGGACAAAAATATTCCCTTTAGAATTATTAACGTCCATTTAATTCTTATTTCTTGGAGCATGATTGTGATGTGTTCTCTTACCAAATTTCTTAAAATTCTGTGGAGAATTTAATCCTCTTTAAAGAATTCTTCTCTTGTCTGGATTTTTGATCTAGGGAAGGATGGGGCTCTTAATTGCTTTCTCCCATCATAGACTACTCACTCTTTCACAAGCTTGGAGCATATGGCTTCCCAGCATTAAGGGAGTCTTGTGTTGTTAATGCACCTCTGTTCTCCCCAGCCCTCCTGGGCAAGTGTCTGCTATTAGACCTAGCACTATGATGTCATCTGAAAATGTCCCCAAACCCAAAGTTGCCCTCCTCTGGAAGTCCTATTGCTTAAATGCAGCTCCCTAGCCCATTAGTCCAAATGCAGCCTCCTGTATACAAATGCCCTATGGTAAGGGCAAATTTTCCTGCATGATCTTAATCATTGTTCCTATTCCATGGAGAGGCCTGGCACCCAGCTACCCTCCTAGAAGGGTTCCTGTCTCTAAATTTGGTCTTTCTGAGTTCCTGCCTGGGATTACAAACCCACGCAGTAAAGCCTCTGATTTCTGGCCAAGGCTTTCCCACTGAGACTAAATCAATGTTCAGTCCAGACATCTCATACAAAATGATTTGGGCTTCTAATAATCCTCTTTCACTTCTCTCTCCATGATAGAAAGGTCATGGGACAGATCTCATTCTTTTATTTGAAATGGCCTAGCCTCTCTCCTTTTCAAAGGGATCTGCACACTGACTTGATGTATTGGCATGTCTTTGAGGTCTCAGGGTCCATGCCACCATAAATTCTGCATAATTCAAGATATCATGGCTCCCTCTGCTCTTTTTTTGAGTAGTGGCTCAAACCTGCTTTCACACCCCAGTGTCTTCTAGGGGTTCTCCTATGTACAATGTTGCACTCCACAGGCCAAGATCATCCTCAAAACCACCCTTTTACTCACATCATTCTTGTCTAAAAATCTTTTATAAAGGGATTAATCCTAAAATGTGGATTAAGCATTACAACTAGGCAGACATAATTTTAGATTAAAAAACACTAGGTGAAATACCTTCAATAGGGATCCTGATCATGAAATACAAAAAATTCACTGAAGGGGACTGGATAAATCTTTCATTTTCCCAGAGATCATTCTAAATACCTTCCAAATGGGTTAAGCAATGTCCAGTACAACATGTCAGTATCCATGTCACACTGTATTTGAACAGAGGGCGGGGAGGGATCTCAGTTCCACACGAGATAGGTAGAATCAGCTGTGCATTTTTTTCTGAAGAAAGAGATGTCGAAGTCAGAAGAAACTCATTAATCGTGTCCCTGGGACTTTTCCTCAGAAGTTCTGAAATGGCTGCTTAAGTCTGTAATGCTTTGACTTATTTGATAATCTCAACCTGCAATTCCTAACACTGCTACTTCTTTGGACCCCATTTCCCTTTTGTAGCCTCAAAACGTAAAATACCAAGAGTCATATTCTCACATTATGTTTACTTCAAACTCTGATTTGTATGATAGGGATATAGTTTCCAGAACATATGTATGACTACTCTGTTGCCATTGGCTAGAATCGGCTCATTAAAAACATTCTTCAACAGTAGGTGGTTGGGGAGATGCCCCCATGATTGAGCTAAGGGGTTTCTTCTATTTGGTAAGGACTTCTGTGGAGTATCAATGAGGCTGCAGAATAAACTCAAAGTAGGACCCTAAATCTGTGTTGGTTCAGCTTGGGTAGTAGTGATTGGCAGCCAGCTTTTTCTCATTGCTACTGTAATGTAGGCTTAGCTACTCTCTCAGAGCAAACTGGCATGTCTCTCACAAATACCTGGAATAGTATATGGGATCTGATCCGGGGAATGTTCTTTCCAAAGTTTTGAACTGTATGATCTGACAGTTAAGAGTGTCAACTTGAGATAAGAAAATATCGCCACTATAAATGGCCCATAAGGGACCACACTCTAGCCAGCAAATTTCAAAACAGATACCGCCCAAGTCTTGATGACTGGCACACCTCCTAGGAATTCAAAGATACAACCATGATAAGTCCTTTTGTTACTTCCTCCCAACCCAATTCTTCCATCACTATTTTTGGCATAAGATTATGGGAATCCCCTGAATCCATCGGGAATTTATGCAACACCTTATTGTGTATGTTTAAGGATGTGTAGAAAGGAGGGATGAATCATCTCTATCTCCTACCATGGGACCTAAGACAACAACTGGCTTTTCATCTTGGATATATATTGAGTCCATGGAAGGTTGGGGGCCTTGGACAGAAAATGGAGAGGGACCTTGAAGTCTCTGCATTTCAAATGCCTCTTGAGAGGGGGTATAGGGAATTCCTAATCTTCCTAATCAAATTAAAGGAGGATAGATAGACTTAGCTTCCTAATTCTCTCGAGATGTGTCTTTGGTCTGTGTGCCTGATTTTTCTTCTCTTAGAAAGGGTTGTTACAGGCTTTATTTAGGCTTCTCACTTAAGGAGGGGCTGACATCCCAAGCACGTAAAAATTCCTCTTCTTTTTGACCCAGATTGTATCCTCCTAGGGAGGCTTTGCTATTCTTCTTCATTCCCAACTAATCAGGAGTGCTGATAAGGATTCTGGTGCAGATTGAGCCAAATGGGGAAAAGGGAGGCGGGTCCTCAGGCTGCAGTGGAATCCCTGTGGCTGAGTCTTGTTCCATCTCCCTTCCCTCATGAGCAAAGGGTTATTCCGGAAAATCCCAACTCTCCATCCCCCGCCCTTCTACTCCCTTGTTCCTTTGGCTAAGTCTCATGGAAGACATTGCCACCAGCTCCTTAAGCCTTTGTTATCAGTATTTTTTGGATTTCTGTACGTGGGCTTCCTTTCTAACTCCCATCTCTCCATCCTAGATGAAAGGGATTTCAAGATTAATACCCTACCCATCCGAAAGGAAATTTGTTCTGCTCTTTCCTCGGATACTGCCCATGTCACCTCATCTCCGAAATGATCAACGCTTAGTATGATAGACTCCTACTCACGACCTGCCCCATATGGTTTTGGAGTGCAGTGGCTCCTTCCCCTGTGAGGGAGGCAAATTGGGATCGCATTGCATATGATATTTAGAGTCAAGGGCTTTGCATCTAAGTTGGATCTTGCATTTTATTAGCTTTGGAGAAGTCAGAAGGACTCTCCATCCTTTCTCCAAAGATCTAAAACCTACCATGTAATACATGTAGTCCTTCCTATCTGTCCTCAAAAAAGGCACTATCCAAAGCCTAATCCACTGAATAGATCCAAAGATAGGGCCCTAAACCATTTCTAGCCTCACCTTCAAGACTATGATCTAAAATCCCTCATCCATACATCTCTGTAATGCATGATGACATGACCTATAAAAAAACGTAGTATTCTGAATTTATCCCTTCTAATATGTCCCATCTACCATAAACCAGGTGAACGTTGAGGGTATTCTCCACTGAGGCATTAGTACGCAGGTAATATATGGGGCACTGCAAATGGTTGGCAACCTCCATTCCGCCTATGGGGATTTGTTCACAGTGGAATATTAGGTGAGGGAGAAACTGGGGAGGAGAAGTGGAGCTCCTAAGGAGGATATTGAATAAATGGGTCATAGGGATTTTAGGAGAAGGCTACTGGGCTTTAAGCCAGTATGCCTCTCAGGTTGTGCAACAAAGAATCCAGGAGGGAGGAGGGTAACCTAGGCTGTAGGGCCATTTTGTGGTCCTCCGGGGTCACGCCTAAAGTACTACCAGGTGGGAGAGGGGAGGACAAGGATTTACTACCCAATCCCAGCCTGTGAGGGCAACCCAGGAACACTCTGAAATCTTAAATGGAACTGAAAGAGTCCTAAGAAACTGAGGAGGAGGCCCTGAGTTCCTAATGGACACACGGCGACGACTCCGGTTCAAGGGCTGGGAAGCTTCTTCCCCCAGAGGTCTCCTTTCTGGGAACCACCCCATGGATCAAATGGTGTGTAGCTAGAGGCACCATGATGGACCGCTAGGTTCCGCCTCCCAAAACCAAAGGTAATTATGATGTAGTCCTGCCAAAGGGGAGTCCAGCCATAACATGTGCGCACAGACACCTTCAAGGCCCCATAATTATGCACCTTCATAATCAGAGGCTGAATGTCGTTCAATCTCGGGGAAATTTTAACCACCCCACAATGGCCGAAAATGTTAAAGGCCGTAAGTCACCCGATTGCAAAGAGAGCGGAGTCCACGCACGCCTTTTATGCCGCTACTGGTAGAGGTGACTAAATCGAAGAAACCGCAAAACAGGCATCATCCTGTAATACCAAACTAGGGCCGGATATACGGTAGGCAGGTCCGGTCAAACTTTAGATAGTGCCAGGTATAAGGAGTAGGTGACTTCTGGCAGGCGCCCGAGGGTTTTACGAGTAATCGAGCGCCGAATAGCCCGTGAAGAAAACTGAATGCAGAACCACGCCGCCAAATGGAGGTAAGCATCGATAGAACAACGCGTTTAAGTCGAATCTTTTATCTACGCGCACGCTATCTTCATGACGAGTCACGGAGAAAGTGAAACCTTCCCGAGGAGATGAAACGATGAATAAGAAAAATTCATTCCGCGGCGGAAAACAAGAAATCTCTGCTAAGGCGATAAGGGCAATCCAGAACTGGTATGTATTAAAACTTTACAACGGGTTTCTCTACCTACTAAATGATTGCACGCGAAACGCTTCATATAATTCCAGCGTCAAGTCCCAAGAAATTGCCAGTAGTGCATTATATCGGTACGCTTCCAACATCTTATGAATATGCAGATCGGATGATCATGACTTATAGATGCACCGAACTCACCGCCCCGGGTAGAATCGATGTTTCCAGTCCTCCTCATTTACTTTCCGCCTGAGTAGAGGAATGGCGGTTGAATCCACCGGTGCTAACTTCGCATGAATTACATCCGGGATCGGAATAGTCTTAGCCAACCCCCACGCAGGTCTCCAAAGCAAACGGATCTGATGAATCCGCGACCGCCACGCAACCCCCATGGCGATGCGGATGAGGGTGCATTTGAGGAGGAAGGCGGAAGACCGTTAAGGTGGTGCGTGAACCGGAGACGCCGAGGGATGGTCCCGCATGCGTGAGTGCTACGGGAGCGCAGGGGTACGTGAATGGTGGGCTGTCGGGAGATGACTGAGGGAGAGACCGGAGGGAGGCAGGACGGTATGGAGCCGAGAGGACGGGTGGATGGGGTAGTGATAGAGGGCGCTTGAACGGTGAGGTAAACGGTTATTGAATCACGATATGGGCTTCCCACCGGGCTCTGAGATGTTCGTGAGGTCCTGGGATGACAAACTTGATCCCTTCAGATTGCACCGGAGCTTCATGGCGAATTTCCTCCGCAACTTCGATTGACTAAATCATTAGAAGTAATGAGCAGCCGAGCGTCTTCCGGTGAGGGAACGGTACCGATGGGTTGACGAAGAGGGATACACTTCCATTACCAGACTCGCTGATGTGACCTACGCCAGGGACCATAATACCAAAGGCAATTATCGGTATTTCGCATTTCGGTGATTTCTTCCTCAATGGATGGGAGGTCTCTTGTCTCTCGAAATCGACTAAACCGGCTGCCACCCATCCCAACCGATCGATGCATTGATATGTGATCAGCCTGGGGCCTCATCCCATCACATGGCATGCCGCCAGCCCTTCCAAGTCCTGCGCCTGCGGATCGAAAGCGCGACTGGTGGGCCTGATTCTCGGTGCGCTTCCTGTGATTCCAAGGTCTGTGGTTTTGATGGCAGTGGATGAGAAACCATCACCTTCCACCGAATGGAAATGTCGACGCTGACGGATCCGCCACGGCCCCTTTGATGGACGTATCGATAACCCGTCTTGCATGTAATATAGGTGCCATCCATTGCGCTAATCCCAACGAGTGCTAACCCGGCTTAATCCATTACACTCACACCCGCCAACTGCTTCATATAGATGAACTCCGGGGCCGCTGACAACTAATTCGCCTACCACTTGCTTCTGGTAAAGCCCAAAACAGATTCCTTTCAGGTCAGGTTTCTGGGCTGCCTCCTCATGTAACTCTTGCAGAGATCAGAATACCTTAAAAGCCCAAGATGCACTAATGCTACGCCATGGATATGAAGATGCGAAAGAATATATATATATATATATATATATATATATATATATAGAGAGAGAGAGAGAGAGAGGAGAGAGAGAGATGTGGAACAGGTGGGAGATGGCAGCTGGGAACAATGGGGGAGGGAACAAGGCAGGAGGGGAGGAGAGATATAAAGGAGTTAGAGAACTGGAGCAAGGAGAGAGAGCGAGGAGGTCGAGAGAGATAGGAGAATATATATATATATATATATATATAGAGAGAGAGAGAGAGAGAGAGAGAGAGAGAGAGAAGGGGAGGATTTGAGGGAGGGATGGAGAGGAGGGGGGGAATCGATAGGGTAGAGAGAGGGAAGAAGGGGAGGACACAAGCTGAAAGAGAGGCGTGAGGGAGGAGGAGAGAGAGAGGGGGGTAGGACAAATGAGGGAGAGAGAAGCTGAGAGAGAGAGAGAGGAAGAGGAAGATGGAGGTAGGGAGAGGGGTGCAGAGGAGAGAGGTAGAGTGGGGGGAGAGAGAGAGGGGGGGGATATAGAGATATATCATGTTAACAAAATCACGTGCGCACTCTTGCTTCTAAGAACGTGCACGCTTTAGGAACACATGCATGTTCCTAAAGCGTGTGCTTATTTTTATTTCAATTTTTTTTGGAATGCACACGTGTACATGTTCTTCAGAACACACATGCATGCTTGAGAATGCGCACGCGTTCTTGGGAATGTTCCTACATGGCTTACTGAGTGGAGGTTCGGGGTTTGTCGAACCTGTTACATCAGGAACGTGTATGTGTTCCTAGAAATGTGCACGTGTTCCTACGAGTGTGTGTTCCTACTCACCTCATTGCCACATTTTCGTACAACAACTTCATGCAATCACCCTTTTATTTGATTAATTAGCTAGTTAAATTACCAAAAAATCCTAACTACCATATTAAATGTTATTTAATTAACTCTACCATATTAAATGTTATTTCTTTAATTAAACCTAGTTTATTACAATATATTGGGGCTCCAATAGAATAGAGAGAGCTAAAATTGAGCACTATTTGAATAAGGTTCAAGTTCAAATTTGATTGGTTGCCACTATAAACCTTTTTTTTTGTTAGCTAAATATCCCTGACTTGCGGGATTGGCCTGTGGCTAAGATTGATTGGATTTGAGGTGTCCCCAGAGGTTTCAAACTGGTGACTTCACTTACAGAGTGCCTTACCAACACACTCCCTCACCTACTTCTCTACACCACGGGGACATTGCCACTAAACCTTACTACATCTATATTTTTCTATTTTTAAAGGTCATACTTCTAATGCATATCTTCCACTCTTAAAGATCATACCTTTGTAGAGGACAAGACGATATCAAGAGGGAGGGGGTAGAAAATATGCTCATAGGACATTGCAAATTAATTAAATGTCATATTTGAGTTGTTTAAAGGAATCTTCAGCATAGGTGGGTAGGATCAATGCACTGTGTACTATGCATTTATGTTGTTAAGAATTTCATTTGTATGTGTCAAATTAGTGTATTTCCAAATTTGAATTTAAAGTGAATATTTTTTTATGAGTTTATCCAACAATGAAATTTGTGTTTACTCAAAGCTTGGGCCTCCCCAGTTTTTGTTTGCATCAAAATGGTATTAGAGAAAATAGGAATATCAACAACAACAAAAGACAAAGATTTCATCCATAAGAAGAAGAATAAGGGCATTAGAGAAAGAAGATAATCAAAGAAGTCAACAGAGGAAGAACGCAAAGACAATCTCGATAGTTGAAGAGTTTTGTTACCTAGAAGAAGGTGATTTGAGAAAAATGGTAAAGGATGAACATTCAACATAGTGTGTGCATGAAGAAATTGTGATGGAGCGTGCAATGGATACTTTAACCCAAGAACTTGAAGAAAAGTGACGAGTTGCAATAGAGCTAATTCCCATCAAGCATGTAGATGAATGTAGCCAAAAGAGACAATCTTAAGTTGATTTCAAGCTTCTAGTAAAGGTTGATTTAGTATTTGCAGTGAAAACTTCTCCTATCATATATCATGAAGAGGAAGTGGAGAAAGTCAAGATAATGAATGGAGCAACTATTACTTAGGAGTGGATGATAAGCTTACTACATGGAAATGGTCTCATGTGCCATGAGATTAGTATTGGAAGCTCATGCTAAGAAATGATTGTTTATTATGCTAAGAGTATGATACCAACAATGCAATCCCCTAAAGTGATTGATTTTAGTTTCTTTACAACAAAAGTACAAGAAATAATGGAAAGTAGATTTCTTTTTATATACATTACAATAAAAATGCCATATGTATATGAATTGATTTGTCAAGTTGAGATGGTTTTGATAGTTGTAGAGCCAAAAGTGACTACAAAAGAGGAATACCACATTCACAACATTGCTACAAAATCAAAGGATTCAATGATTTAAAATGGACTAAAGGACTACAAAATCAAAGGATTCAATGATTTAAAATGGACTAAAGGACCCTGAGCAAGGAATTTCCTTAAATGGTTGTTCAAAACAAAGGAATAGGAGAAGGTGCAGTTTGAATCCTATTATGATCGATCAATGGAGGAAATGAGAAAAAAAATCAAATCCAAAGAAATGGAAACAATGAATCTTGTGATTAGCATGATCAAGGTTGTTTTTTCCACGTTTAACATAGACGGTTTCCATATCTTCAATACCATGGCGGGGCGTTTTCCTCCGCTACGAGGCCATGACAGTTTTCATTGTTGTTTCAATCTCCACTCTCTGACACTTGTATGGTAGGATTTCCACTACAAAACAAACCCACCCATCGAGCTTACGATATGATCGATTGATTTTTTCGATGAATTAGCAGATCCAATTTTTTTTACTAGTTTTATATATTCGAAGTTAGATTTTAATATATTGTTTAATAGGATGCATAGAATACTCTTTATGGGAATAGAGAAAGGGTTTACAATTCAAGTGCCAAAGAGATGGCTGAAATTAGGGTTAAGTGTTTACAAGGACTTTCAAAGTTTTAGATCACTATAATCCCCGAGACTGTTAGAGATAATGCTTACAGCTGTTGTAACTATGAGTTAGTTGTTGTAACTATGAGTTATCTGTTGTAACCGTGAGTTTCTAGGTTAACTATTACTGTTGTAATAGTTAGTTTCAACTATGACTGTTGTAACTGTGAGTTTCTAAGTTTACTATTTTTAGCTAATCAGATCCACTTTCTTAGGATCTAGATTGCTAGGAGTCAGTGATCTGCATGCTATATATGTAACCTCCATTTGTCTATTAAGGAATATACATTCTATTATTGTGTGTTAATCTTGTGCAATGGTTGCTCTCTCGATTTCTATTTTGGTATCAGAGCAAGGTTAGAATCTTGTTGGCATTGCTAGGTGGAGGAGGTTTAGCTGCTGCTGCGTGGAGGAGGTCTGGCTGTGTTGCTACTGCGTAGAGTCTGCTTCGTAGAGCTGCCAACATGAAGTACAATTACCTCACTAAGGAGCTGCCGCATTCAGAGCAAATGGCCATCGAAAATCTTTCAGCGTTTGGTATCTCAGTGTGGATATATATGAAGGAAGAACCACCATAAATATTCACTGTCCTGCTTTTCTACTTATATATGTATGTGTGGTGTGTTTAAATTTTGTTTATGTATGTTAAATATATTATATGTGTGTGAGAGAGTGTGCTTTTTATTTGTAATCAAATGATGAAGAACCAAATATGTAACAGAGTGACATAATTCAGGCTTGTTGTTCTTCATGTTCTTCGGAGCTATAAGAAACACATGACTGGTTGAAGTCTGTTAAAAATTGAAGATTATTGTTGTACTT
>SNQJ01S0048052.1:64741-86028 GCA_010110895.2 Picea sitchensis
TATCCTTCCTGAGCTTTGTCAGCTATGAAGGACTTGAGAGCTTTGCACTCTTTCTCCTGGACTTGACTCTTAGAAGAGTCTTCAGCACAACTATTGCGCTCCTTCATCAAGGGGTTATGGGTTCAGTTTGCCTTGCAGAGAGCCCATGCATATCTACACTACCTCTCCTGAGCTTCACAATCTTCATCCTCCAAGGGACTCAAAAGGATTAGGAAGGTTTACATGCGTACATGAAACTGTGTCCACGGTCGACGAACGCACAGTTCATGACTCGGGCTTATGCCACCATAGGACACAAGTATTTACGAGTATAAAACCTATCCTAACCATATGCTTTCTTACTGGCCTAATTATATAATCAAGCATAAATAAGGGGGATACAGTATATCCATTAAGAAATATGCCTGATTCCTGCAACATACACAGTATAGCCAATTCATACACAGCTACAGATTAATTACACAGGGTAAGAAATCACTTATCTATTACAGATTTCCACCAACCAAATGACCGTGGGTGTTCGTCCTTCCACCCAACCATAGGCTCAGAGGCATTCAATCTTAGCACTCTGGCCACCTTCGTTCCAAGCCATGATATCACTAGGGAATTCTCACAGTTCTCGAGGGTTCTCTCTCTGTTTTTTCTTCTGCTTGGATCATGTTCTCTGTAACTCAGAGCTTTCTCTCTCGGTGATGGCCTCGAGGAGGTTTCTTAGATGCCCCTCAGCATCAAGCTCGTGGCCTTCATTTCGTGACTCGCTGGAGAGCTCTGTGCATATCTCCTGCGAGCTTACGCTCGTCTTCTCCTAGTCTCTTCCCATGTGTGTGTCCCTCTTACCTTGGGAGGTTTTTGCTGACCTGTCCTGTTCTTTCTGTCAGAAGGAAGCTTAGGTCTACAGGTCCCTGTAGTACTTTGAAATGACAACCCATGTTTCCATTCATGGGGGTGGTTGGTGATTCAACCATCGGTCCTTTCTTCATTGACTGATTTTCTTTCCTTGGGATTCGAAGGAGATTTGTCATCCTTATCAAGGGAGATTTGGGGTTATTTGATATATGAACCCTCTCTTATAGTTTTCACATTCTTCCTCTAGTGATATCATGGCTAGTACTTTCAAGGCTTCACCCCCCACAGTCAGTTATTGACAACTCAAACAATAATACATTTACATTTTCCTCATGCATTAGCATGGAAATTCCTATTTTATGATTAATTACAAATTGGGGGAAATAGGTTGTTACACTTGCACTGATAGAATTTTAAAAAAACTTTATTTTGTTTCCTTAATTTTTTTTAAAATAAGCGATTTAACATCCTTTAATAATTTAATGTAATTCACTTGTACAATATCAATAGTTAATATTAATAATTTAGTATTTGAAAATAATGTTTTTAGATAAAGTTAGATAGGATGAGCATCCCTAAACAATTGCAATATTGAACCCGCCAGATGTGGACTTCCCAAGTCCACCTATAAATTTATATATCGCGGAAGTCTTGGTGATATTTGTAGGACACGGAACAAAAGAGGATGAAATTTCAACCCGCCAGGCTGAGAACCCATGATCCAAAAAGTGCCCAAATATGGAACGAGGGATCTGCATATGCTCTATAAAATCTCTTGTCCATACTTTCTAAAAGTACATGTTTAGTATGTATTGCTCATTTTTCGAAAAAAAATTATATCAGTCGCCCGACCAGATTGTACAAACTTTCTCATCTAATTAAATTATGTAATATAAAAATTTAATATTAATAATTTAGTATTGAAAACACTATTTTTAGATATGTTAGATAGTTGATAGGGATTAACATCTGTAAAGAATAAAAATGCAATGTTCAGCGAAGCCGCCCACAAGTCCTGTCAATTTGTATATCGCAGAAGTCTAGCTACTATTTGTAAGACACAGAACAATAGACAGTCTATTTTCATCCCGTCAGGCCGCAAACTCGCGATCCAAAAAGTGCCCAAGTATGGAATGAGGGATCCGCATACGCTCTATAAAATATCATGTGCATACTTTATATAGAGACTCATGTCCACAAGTCCACCTGCCAATTTGTATATTGCGGAATTCTAGGTGCTATTTGTAGGACACAGAACAATAGATACTTAATTTTCAGACCGCCAGGCCACGAGCCCGCGATCCAAAATGTGTCCAAGTATGGAATGAGGGATCCACATATGTTCTAGAACAAAACAAATGCAATTTTCATCCAAGCATCCCGTAAGTCCTCCTGTCAATTTGTATATCGTGGAAGTCTGCTTACTATTTGTAGGACATAGAACAATAGAATAGACTCTATTTTCAGCCCACGGGCTGCCAACCCGCGGTCCAAAAAGTGTCTATTTGGGTGTTATTTGTAAGACACAGAACAATAGACTCTATTTTCAGCCCGCTAGGTCGCGAACCCGTGATCCAAAAAGTGCCTAAGTATAGAATGATGGATCCACATATGCTCCATAAAATATCATGTCCATACTTTATATAGACACTCATGTCCACAAGTCTGCCTGTCAATTTGTATATCGTGGAAGTCTAGGTGATATTTGTAGGACACAAAACAATAGATACTTATTTTTTAGCCCGCTAGGCCGCGAACCCGTACAGACACATGGCTAGAACAAATACGTGGCTAGAAAGTTGAAATACATGTGTTTTGCATGCAAAACATAGTATTCCCGAATTAGTTCTTCCTAGAAAATATAAAAAATACAAATGAGAAAATGGTGGAAAATATTTTCTATAACAATACAAATGCAATGTTCAGTGAATCAAACCGTAGCTCCTCTTGTCAATTTGTATATCGCTAAAGTCTAGGTGCTATTTGTAGGACACAGAATAATAGAATAGACTCTACTTTCAGCCCGCCAGGCCATGAACCCACCGTCCAAAAAGTTCCTAAGTATGGAATGAGGGACCCGCATATGCTCTATAAAATCTCGTGCCCATACTCTATATAAACTCATGTCCACAAGTCTGCCTGTCAATTTGTATATTGCGAAAGTCTATGTGCTATTTGTACGACACAGAACAATAGATACTTAATTTTCAGCCCGCCAGGCCGCAAACCCGCGATCCAAAAAGTGCCCAAGTATGGAATGAGGGATCCGCATATGTTCTAGAACAATACAAATTCAATGTTCATCCGAGCATCCTGTAAATCCTCCTGTCAATTTGTATATCGCGGAAGTCTGGTTGTTATTTGTAGGACACAGAACAATAAAATAGACTCTATTTTCATCCCGCCAGGCCGCCAACCCATGGTCCAAAAAGTGCCTATCTGGGTGCTATTTGTAAGACACGGAACAATAGACTCTATTTTCAGCCCGCCAGGCTGCGAACCCCCCAATTGAAAAAAGTGGCTAAATATGAAATTAATATGGAATCTCTATGGGACAATAAAAGTGAAACGTTGAACCAACCAACCTGCAAGTCTGCCTGTCAATTTGTATATCACAGAAGTGTAAGTGTTATTTGTAGGACACAGAACAATAGAGGCTCAATTTTCAGTCCGCCAGGCCGGGAACCCGCAATCGAAAAAGTGCCTAAGTATGGAATGAGGGATCCACATATGCTCTATAAAATGTCATGTCCATACTTTATAAAAGTATATGTTTACTATGTATTGTTCGCTTGTTGCAAAACTTTTAAATGACTCGCCCGAATAGATTGTACAAACTTTCTCATCTAATAAAATTCTGCAATATCAATATGTAATATTAATAATTTAGTATTGAAAATAATGTTTTTAGATATGTTAGATAGTTGATAGGGATTGCCATCCATAAACAATGGAAATCTTGAACCTGCCAGCCCTCAATTCCATTTGTCAATCTGTATATCGCAGAACTCCTAGTGCTATTTGGAGGACACAGAACAATGAAAGTGAAATGTTGAGCCAGCCAACCCACAGGTCCACTTGTCAATTTACAAATTCCGCGACATACAAATTGACGGCCGATCTCTGTCACTGAGATACAATATGACCATCGACCCTTCATGTCTCCTGGGTATATCTTTTGTCATTTTTCTTTTGTAACCCGCCCGACCGCTTTCCATACTTTGGTATTTCTTGGAATCGGTTTCGCCATCGCCGTTGCCTTCGTACTTGTTTCCATATATGTAATAATTAAGCTTTAATGCTAGCAGACATCCTACAGGAACCATTAAGATTGTCATTAATGTCTGGAAATCCGGAGAAGATTTGTCATTACTACAAATTAAACTAAGATTTGCGCACACGTATGTTATCCTTTCCAAGTATTTATTTCAAAGGTGATGCAATCTTCTTTTTTTGTGCGCCGACGGGTTGGTTCTTTTAAGAAATTTCTAATTTTTAATCTCCTTTTGCCGTCAACACCACCTTCTCACTTTTTTCTAATTATACAATTAGTGAGATGTGATGGTGACAGGTCATTCCGCACAAACCCTGGAAATTGTCATTGATCAGTGAAAGGCTCGAAGAGATATTCCATTCATACGCATTAAACCTTAATTTGCAGAGGTTTATATTATCCCTCCCCGAATTTCATTTCAAACATCGTCTCGAGCAAATGTAAATTCTTAATAACTTCTAGCAACAATTTTCTCCACACATAGTAAACACATTGGGGCATAATGGCCAAAGGTTAAACTATTCCAGGGCATATTCCTAATATTCATCTCCCTCTGCCCAGGAGAAAAAAAGGAGATGGTCCCTTAGTACACTGAGAGATATATTTGAAGCAAAAAAATTCCATGGCAACCCTGGTTACTTAGAGAACCTGCCCAATTGCATTCATGGTTGTCACAAAAGTTGATTCCATGAATTCTAAGCCAAAAGAAGATGATATGATGGATGATGAAACGACAATGGATGATGGCAATGCAGAGAATCTTCCCACTCCTGCCCCCAAATTGAAATCAACCATAACAAACGGAATTTCCCAGCTCCGTGATGGCGGTCATGACAACACCAAAAGGAGTTTTAGAAAATAAACTGATAGTGAACGCAACAACCAGTTTGCAGCGCGAAAGTAGGAATTCCATAGTTCCAAATTAGTTCGTTTTGGGCTGAAGAGTTTTATTGTAAAGAAATGATATGTTGATTCTCCCAAAGATATATTTGAAGCCAAAAAATTATTGATTAACATATTTAGGAATCAAGTCCAAAACTCTCGCTACTGCAAGGCATTTTCCTACTAGTCATCTCCTTCTACCCAGAATGGACTAATTTGGGCCTCTGGAATTGCACGTTCAAGCTATGGTACTAAATTGTTTTGGACTATGCAGAGGCGGTTTCAGCTAAGGGCTATTCCACTTGCCCTACAACCATTTTCGTCTTCTTCCTCAGGAGAAGCTTGTGAAAAATATCAATTTGAGCACAGGATGATTCATCGAGGAGAAAAATTCAAGGATCTTGCATACTGCGGATCTCGTGCCTGTGTTTGTCATAGATACCTTCAATGTTTTGGCTTGAAGAACTAGCTCAAATTTCTAAGGATAGATGTACAATACTTAGTGTTTTTCTTATTTTTTTAAATGGATTTGCTATTAAATTTTGTTTGCCTTCCACTCTTCGTTGCTGCCTTTTTTCTGGGTTTAACGCATGTTCTAATTGGCATGGTTCGGTTCTCTCATACTTCTTCGATATTGTGTTTACTAATAGCAATGTACAATGTTGCAGCAAAATCATTATTCTTGTTTCTAGACATGCAATTATTAAGTTTTAATGCTAACATGCCATAATGCAAGAAGTTTAATACTTGAGTTAATATGTTGCACTCATGGAAGAATGTATCAAGAACACAATTACACCCACACGTTCCAATAAAATCTAATCTTCAACAAAGCATTTGCTGGCAATTAGTAGAAAATGAAGTTTAGTAGTTAAGTTAATATGTTACAGTCATCGAAGAATGTATCAAGAACATAGTTACACACACACGTTGCAATAAACTCTAATCTTGAACAATGCATTTGCTGACAATTAGTAGAACAACATGGTTTTGCAACAATGCTACTTCTTCGAAACCAATTCGTGCTTACGAAAACTACCTTCCACCTTTCTATTTTCCCACTCTTTTATTCCTTCTTGTTTCTCTTCCTGGTTACTTAATCGTTTTTTCCCCAAAAATTCCTTCCTCCGCAGCTTCGTGGATTCACGCATTTCCAACGACCGCTTCCCCTTTCTTTAAATTGACCCTCTATTGTTCTTTGTCCCACAACTGGCACCCAGAGTTCCGCGATATACAAATTGATAGGCGGACTTGCCCTCATCGGGTAAACATTGCACTTCTACTTTTTCGTGACCTCCATACAGCATTTGGAGCTCCACCATATACAAATTGACAGATATACAAATTTGTAGCCGTTCTTAGATCATACTCTCTTCCGTATTATGGTCCCCCTATCATGCCCTTTTCCGTGGTGCAGATTTTTGCACTGAAAACTTCCGAGAAATACAATTTAACCGTCGAGTTCTCACATATTTAGTGGAACTATTGTGACCCCATTTTGAAGCCCATCTGTCTACTTTCCATACTTCTCCATTTGTTCAAATTTCTTTCGCGGATCGTCGGTTTGGCAGGTTGAAGAAATATTCAGTTCATAGTCATTGTGTCCTGTGCTCGCACCCTTTTGCAATTAGCAGTTGGAAATTATATATAAGATCTTATTTCTATGCATGCAATTAGCAATTTCCCTATTCCATACTTAGCCACTTTGCTAGAATTCCTCAAATATACAAACCGACCGCTGAACTTCCCCATCATGATCTCTTCCGTTTTACACATTTTCACTCAAAAATTCCAAAACATGAAATTTGACCATGCAACACTCGGTTGTCCTGACTATCCCCGTAACCCTTTTTTGAATACCGTCTGACCGCTTTTCAGAGCTTTCCATTCTTTCCTTTTTCTAAATATGAAATTACTGGCATTTAATTCTAACAAGTCATCATGCAGAAACCGTATAGATTGTGATTGATGGGCGAAAGGCTCGAGGACATCTCGTATTGATGCGCATTAAACCAAAATTTGTAGGGGGATTATATTATCCTTTCCGAGTGTTCATTTCAAAATCATAAAATCCCGTTCACACAGCGTGGCCTTCACACGTTCACGAAACCACCATTCCTTAATTGCTCTTCGTCGTACTCGCCACCTTCGCATTTCTAAATATGAAATAAATAAACTTTACTGCTAGCAGTTCATCATGGACCACCAATATAGATTTTCATTATTCAGCAAAAGGCTCGAAGAGCTTTCCCATTCATAGGCATTTAACCAAGATTTAGCGAAAAGTTACATTTTCGGCTCTAATTGTTCATTTAAACCATCATCTCTAGCAAAGAAACCTTCTCATCAAACTTATGGCATCAGCTCGAAAACAGTTCTGTGGAGATACACTAAACATCTTAGGGCGCGAGGACCAAAACTTCCACTGGTCCAGGGAATTTTCTTATTAATCAACCTCTGT
The DNA here is from genome assembly GCA_010110895.2 of Picea sitchensis. NCBI lineage: Eukaryota > Viridiplantae > Streptophyta > Pinopsida > Pinales > Pinaceae > Picea > Picea sitchensis. Next base: position 72,205 of record SNQJ01S0048052.1, read on the forward strand.
CACAAAGAACCAAGTAATTTGGACCTCCGGGATTACTCATGTAGGTTGTGTCCGTGAGGTTTTTGAATGTAAGGACCTAGTCTCTTGGTGCAACGATAAATTTATTACAGAGAAAAGAATTATTCCACTGCAGGACCACTCTTTTGTTTCTTTGTCACCTCAGGTCTTTCACCAGATGTTGAAATTGTCGTAGCCAACACTGATGTTCAAAGGAGAAGATTGCAAACAGTTCCTAGCAAAGCATAATAACAGATTGGACCTCTTGCACCTTTTTTTGGAAAACCCGAATCTAGTTCCTGAAGATATTACAAGCATGTAGGTTAGTTCATTTAGAAATCCATTTCGCGAAATTGCCTGGTTGTTTACAAGAATAATGAGACAGAGTCCACAGGTATTGTTTCCCGCATGGCTCTTTATATTTTGTATTTCACAGTCAATGAACAAGCCATTTTTGATTGGGGTAGGTTAATTTCCCATGAAATTTCTTCCCAATTGTCAAGCTACAAAAGGGAAAAGAAATTTTATATGTCATCCTATTTATTTTTTGCAATAGCACATTCCTGTCAGTTTCTGCAACTGTCTCTATCCAAGAATGTCACCTGCGAATTCCACCCAGTAACATTCTGGTACCAGGCCTTGTGGAAGCACAAGGCTTCCCACTATTTTTATGAGGTTTTTAATGGCTTCCTGTCTGTTTTCAAAGTTTTTTTGTTAGGAGAAGATGCTCCCCACATATCTGAATAGGCAACTAGTTTTTTTGGCAACAAGGGGACAGTTGAACATTTGGATAATTACACTGTCATAAGAATATTTGGCTCCACGGAACAACCTTCTCTCCTACCATGTCACATTATGGACAAAATGTTTGTTGCAGAGGTAGCACGTCAATACAGGTACTGGTTCCATCCGTTCCAAAGGAAGAAAAAAAACAGTTCATTCCTCTACCTTGGAAAATAGGGGAGTTCGTCTTGAAAAACATCAACAAAATTGACGATTTCACAGCACATTTTAGCATCTCCAACCTGAGATATGCTGAATACATAAGAGGATTCGACCCCTATGATATTTTTAGAAAACATTTACAAACACTTAGCCTCGGTGATTGTTTTGTAATAAACACATGCCCAAAAACAGAGACAGTGGCGACAAAAGTCCTACCTCTGATGTCGACGATGTAGAGACAGTGAAAAGCTACACTTAATTGTACACGCAACAGGGGAAAGGCCCCAGTGACAAGAGTGTTTAATCCGCAAATACTACTCCAAAAAGTATGACATCTTGAAGCATCTCTCCAATGACCCATCACAGGAACAAAGAAACCCAGAGTTCTTCAAACAGAGGAGGAGATAACGATCCTCCTCACTCTAAAATTGATAGTTCTCACAAGCTTCCAATAGAGAAGAAGAGGAAAAAAAATGTGGGGCAGGTGGAAGAGCCAGAAATTCAGAGTGAGAACATGGAACTTGAAACTAATCTGTATACCATGTTCCCCTTCCTTGATCAAGCTGGAGACGCCATCCACCATATACATCCAATGGATATATCTGTTACCCAAAATTTTGACGAAAATGAATCCTTCATGTTCCAGAGCGTTGTTTTTGATAGCCGGAACAAAAAATTGATAATTGAGAAAAAAAATGTTAAAAATAAGAAAGGAAAATCTCGTTCAGAGGTTGATGTTGCCAACATGCGACCATCCCAAATCTATCAACTTCACACCATGACCAAAGAATCACTTCATAATTCCATTGGAGGCATCGATATCGAGAATGCTAGACTGAAGGACCGACTCAAGGAATTGGAAGACGCTTTCATTCCTATGCCATTGCTTGTTGATCCTTTGGCAATAGCCATGCCTGGCACCCCTGCACCCAATGTAAAAGAATCCTCCACCCTGCTCGCATCCTGTAAAGGATATGTGGAGAACAATATCAAAAAAAGAATGGAACTGGTTACCAAGGCGTGGGAAAGATCACAAACCATCACTTCCCTTGGAACCAGGGAACATAGCTTGCTTGAGCTTTTGGAGGCCGAATTAAAAGATGAAGAAAAATTATTTTTAAAAATGGTCATCCCTTTTGGTAAGATTGTCAACAATATGATAGAAACAAAAAGAAGAGAAGAAGATCTTCCATCCAAAAACTAGATCAGCCGATTGAATGCATGTTGGAAAGAAAAAGTAAAGAACATGCATCTCATTGTTCAGTCATGTGAAGAAGCCATATCAAAGAAAGATAAATTATTCACAAAGCTGTCAAATATAGACTTAGCCGAAAAAACCAATGAATTCCAAGACCCCCTCTTAATCACAAACTCCTTTCTCTTAACCAGGAAAGAGTTCGATAAACAAGTTGATATGTTTAAGACCTTGTCTCTGCAAAATTTTTACAGCATCCTTCAATTTGATCAAGCTCACTTCCACGACTGGCTAGTCAAATATGCAGTACAAAATGAGGAAATTCAACAGGCTCTCTCTGATATTTCTATCGACTTCCAGGAATTAGAAAATGATATTTTCAACATAAAAATCCGGAATGAGATAAACGTCGCCCTAATGAGAGGCTACATTGAAGAATGGCTCGAAAGGCAATTGAAACAGGCCACCGACGAAAGACAATAGGCAGTTGCCAGCATTCCAACAGTCGTGGAGGACATCCTTGAAACCACAATCATCGACAACATCAATGAAACGACATCCACAAGAAAATAGCCAAAGGGATCATATGTAACCTCACTGTAAGTTTACTCATCACATCCTTCTTTGTTTCTCAACCCAGTTATTCCAGTTTCTTAAATACAGATGTATAGGCAAACACTTATACCTTTCCATTTATTTTCTTTTGCATCTATTTCACTCTATCTTCTTTCCACATTCCTATTTCTTGTACATATTTCTCTAATGGTCTACGGGAGCCCCAATCCCAGTCTACATGACAAATGCATTGAAATTCCGGTTTATATGTAACTGACTTTAAGTTTTGTGTATATTTCAAAATTTGCAGTAGTATGTAACAAACTTCTATTTTTTTACAAATTTCAAATAAAAATGCATTTAATTTTTTATATGTTACAAACTCTATTCTTATCTTTCACCACTATGTATGGCAAATGCATTTAATTTTTAATATGTTACAAACTTTTATTCTTATCCTTCAGCAGTTTGTATGGAAAATGCATTTACTCTTTTATATATTATAGACTTTTCTTTTTTTATATATTTCAAAAGAAATGGTGCTCAATAATGCAAGCGTCATTTACTTATACCCCATGTTCACAAATGCATTTAAATTTTTATACTTCTTCTCTCCTATTAATTTTATGTCATCATATATTTTTATCTTTCACCACTCCATATGGAAAATGCATTTAAATTTCCAAATTTATTCTTGCACTGTCAACAAATTTCTTACTTTGTTATATACTTTCAAAAAAATTAGGTTTGCTATATACTTTCAAAAAAATTAGGTTTGCTATATACTTTAAAAAAATAGATGGTGCTCTTCCTACCAACCGTCATTTACTTTTGCCCCATCTTCTGTGATATACATGTTGCACACAACATTTCTGTGATATACATTTTGCACCGAACACTCTGTCTCATTTACAATTCAACCCCATTTTCCACCATTTGCTTTCTAACCTCATTGGAAAGGACTGCGCTGCCACACAACCTTGTTTAGTTTGGGTTCAATCTCAATTCAATTGGTCTTGAATGTCATTAAAACTATTGTATTCAAATCGTTTCACTTTGTTATTTAGTTTGTTGGATACATTATCCACTATTTTATTATTTTTATTATTAAAAATAATGTTGGTCTTCATTTCTTTATAAATATATATTGCGAATGGAGATACGGCGAGAAGAACGATTTCCGAAAATGGGCAGAACAATTTTCACATCTAAACCATAATATTTTTGTTCCTACCAAATAGGTTGTTATTGGTATAAAACCCATGAAACAACTTTTATAACCATCGAGGAGGAGGGTTGATTGGCACATAATTTTAATTGTAAAGACAAAATGGATGGGTCTCTTCCTTTGTGCATTCAAGTTGACATTCTCATTTATTTCCTTTTAGTGCTTCACTTAAAATAATACCATTTTTAGTCCCTGCCTTTAGGCTAGGGATATATTAATCGGTTCTCCATTTTTGAACACTTCTGCACACAATTCAATACGTTTGAAGCCAAAGTTTGAAATATCATTTCATTTTCCACTTTTTATCAACGTATCGAATATTTCCAACAATCGTTTTTTACCAATCAAGAATTTTGAGGCCTTATTTGGCCTCATATCGAGGCAAGCAACAAGGTTTATGAAAAAAAATTAGGAAACATGGCATATATTTATATAGTATATTTTGTAAAGTGAATTAATGATAAGTTTTAACTTAGCATTAATTCGAAACCTTAAATGTTTCCCTATACATAGTTCATAGTCAAGTCATAGCCCATAGTTGATATAGGATATTTGTTACGTACATCTAGGCACGTGGCAGTGGCTTCACCAGGTGTGTAACATGTAGTGCTTCACCAGGTGTGTAACATGCAGTAGGTGTGGGACATGAAACCCGGCAATGGTTTCACCATTACTCTTTAACACTTTTTCTATAACATTTGTGCTAGGCATATATGTAAAAAAAAAAAATCGCTTAGCCATAACTGGTTGTTGGTTATTCTTACATGAATTTGAGCAGAATTGAGCCGAATTTACCCCTTAAGAAAGAGGCTCAATCATTCGACTCTGAAATGGTTTCTTCACTAGCTTGCTCATGGCCATAACTCAAACTATGTCCTAGAGGACAGAGATTGACATATGGAATAATGAGCACAACAACAAATGAATCATAGTAGGGAGTTATCCCACTCTATCATAAAGTAGGAAGATCGCAATTTGCAAGTTGGCCACCCTGGTAATGTATAGCATAGTTGGGATTGTCATTAATTTCAAATCAATCAATGAAGTATTCTAATATTTGAAAAAAGTAAGCAGAAAGTAGCATGAATTCATAGTGTAAATTTTTTTCTTTCTATAGATAGATACAATGTGAAATTTGAAATTTAATTTGCACTACTAAATCAATATTTTTAAAAAGAATAGAAATACAATTAATCGTCTCCTACTTATTCCTGAGAGGCAAATCCTCAAGCAAATAGAGATAGATATAGTGATCTTAAGAGTTTTTTCTAAAATTGATTTCAAGAGTTTGCATTTACCTCTAACAAGTCAAACAGACCAATAGTGTGAGTTTATCTATTGAATTCCACTGAACAATTGGAAACATCAACAACAATAGCCCAAACCACTTAGCGAGGAGCAGCGACAACCCAATATACTTTCCCATCATCGACCATCTTGTTAGAATTATTCATTGATTGTTTCTTTCAAAAATCATGGCGACCTTCATAAGTCAATAGGTACCTTATCATATATTATATTCGGCCAGTATTTTGATTTCACATTGATGGTGTATCCCTTCACTAGTTGCGGTTGGAGTGGAGCGGGCTAATAAAAAAAGTAGATCAGATGTTTTTCCCAACATAATCTTGAATGTATGATTGTTTTCATGGTACTGTGAAGCTCATGGAATTTATCTTGGCCTCTACTCTCATTGTTATTACATTGTTACATTGGACCTTAAAGAACTCACCTCATATTTCTAGCATACCTCTCAAGGAGTCAACATAGTGGTTATATTGTTTGGGAGAGCCATTACTCTAGGTTGTGAAGGAGAATTTATTTTGCTGCTATCCCAACCTTGGCTCCCTCTAGCTCCATTCTTGGCCCCTTTCCCTATCTATATGAACCACTGAATAGAGCAGGGGATTTTGATAGAGTCCCTGGCCTCTTCATCCAAGAGCACCAATGGAGCCTATGTAAGGAAAGAGACACATGTAAGCCTCTTAGAAATACCTCTAAACTTCCTCTAAATATATGTGGCACATGTGAAATGAGAGTTCTGCAATGTGGCAATACAAAATTATCATTTCAATATTTTTTATACATAAAAAAAATAAAAATTTATTATTATAAAAATTGCAAATTAAATTACCATTTCAATGTTTTTTATCGATAAATATTTTCTTGTCCTAGTCTCTTCAATGTTTTTTATAGATAAATATTTACTTGTCCCGGTCTCTTGCTGGAATAGAATACCCCTCTTATGGGTAAAATTACAAAATATGATCCAGGATTGGAACTAGACTAGATTGGGTAACAGTGGCAACTGAAACTGCCTATTTTGGCTATCAAACCGTGCTTAGGGAATATTAGAATTGATAAAGGATGTTGGGCCCTTCGTTTTGAGGAGGTAAAGGAAGAAAAAGAACAAATAGAAGAGCCCAAAGAAGAAGAAAAGGCAGACAAGGGAAAACAACAGATGCTCCTGGAGGATGTGAAAGAACCAAGAGCTTGACTTGAGGACGAGTCAAGGATTGTGGTCGGAGCCTGTTGGGCCCTTCGTTTTGAGAAAAAATTGTGCAAGTTTTGACTAAGAACGAGTTGTGCAAACTCCATCAGAGTCTGGGAGAAAGAGAAACAAAAAGAAGTTGCGAAATCCAGTGCAATGCCATCAAAGAAACAAATGGTTGCAACAAAACAAGACGGCATGCCAACCAAGAAGGAAGACACAACCCAACCATATAAATAGGACTGAACAAAAATGTAAAAGGTTTTTGTTGTTGCTGTTGTTGGTTTTGTTGATGTTGTTGTTGTCGTTATTATTGGTGTTCACCTGTTCATGGGTTCATCACTTTGTAATTGGTTCATTAGCACTGGAGTTAATCAGCTGGGTTTAGTAGAGTCAGGTTGGTTAGAGTCGTCCAGATTTTGGGATTAGCTGTTGATAATTGTTGTAGGTTGGGAAAAGACATGTCTGAGTCTGTAATGGGTTAGAACTACCAACTAGAGGATTAGAGATTTGTGACATGGGTCTAAGATCCAAGTGTCTGTACTGAGCCCTACTATCTAATTCTGAGTCTAGAATCAAAGAAAGATCTGAAAGATAATGAGAAGCAGGACCGAAATTTAAAATATGTTGTGTCTTTATCATCTTACTTTTGCATTACAATATTTCCTTTATGGTTTATGAGTTCTATTTGATGGTTTGACATTTGAATGATTGCTCGCAATGTAATTATATTGGATTCCTGCATTTATATGTTTTAGATCTGTTAATGTCTCTTGCGCAAGAACTGGGATGAGTTCTGACTGCTCAATGAAACCTTTTTGGTCTTCTCCTTGCCCTTCCCTATCTATCTGTCTCAACAGGGCTTCGGGTGAGACTTCTTCTCTTCGAAGGACATGAAAATGTCAGCGCTCTAGACTACACAGTACCTTTTGTTGGTAACCTAAGAAGGACAGTGGTCTGATCAAATTTCGCGCCAAAAAAATGGTTTCGTTTCCCAAGAACAACAGCATGAAGCTTTAGTGCAGGAAGAAGACACCCGATCTAGACAGGAGTCGGAACCCGACAACAATCAGAAAACCACCTCACCAGACAAGGGTGAGGGTGCCCAAGAAATCATGACACATCAAGAAGAAGTATCAGACGAGTCGCAGATACCAGATGTGCACAACGAACCAGAAATGACAACTGAGCAGGATCTGACAGCCATGTGAGCACAAATGGAGCAGGTTCTCCAGAAGCCCCAACAATGTGCAGAATTGATGCAACTCTGCATAGCTAGAACATAGCTTCTGACTCTTCTACCAGCAGATCTAAGGATGAGAGTCACACCAACGCCGCCAAAAAAGGAAGAGGTAGACACTTGCTTCGACCATTTAGAGGCTAGTGGACTCCCACTACAGACGCGAGCACCCGCTGAAGTACCTCCTTCATCTATCGACATGATACACTGGCCAGCGCCACAACTATTTGGATTAATTAGGGCATCCACGGACCAGTTGGAGCAAAGACTCCAGGAGGCCGAGAGATCAGCTCATATTGCAAGCAAAGAACAATTTGTGATGCACACATACATAATGTAGGAGGCACATAACAAACTCCAAGTTCAATGCAAACTGGAAAAAGTGAAGGAAAATCTTTCTCAGGCTTGGACGAAGATTCAGAAGGTTGTGCCTGAACTACCCGAGGCCAGCGACGTAAGAGAGCTAGAGCAACAGATCGAGTTGTTACAGGAAGCATGGACGAAACTCGCCACTTGCACTAACCATCTCCAAGTGAAGCTACAACAGGTCTAGCAGGAAGCAGAACAACAGCCTCAGCTACTCCAAGAACAAATGCATAAGATCATATTGCAAGGAAATAATGCCAGAGAAGAACTGCACAAGCACATAGAGGACTGCACCAAAATCTTCAGAGAAGTTAGCGACTGGATGGGCATCATCTCTCGACGAAATCAAGTCTTAGAGGAGGTCCGCACAAAGATCCAGGTGCTAAACGAAGAATTTGCGACCACAATGGACCCCATGGAGCAATAACATAAGTTCAACCAAATTCAATAGGCCGACAATGAACTAAATACACTCTATGAGGCATAGTCCGTAGTTAAGAAAGAGTTGCGCGATTTTTGACCAATAATTCAAACCACCTATATGAAAATGATTCATATTGACGCAACAATCGATTCTGAGTGGAACTCGTTGGTTGCGGCCAAGCCAAAGGAATACAACAAAAAGACGACCCAATAGTTCCTTGCAGAAGCATCACTCCTCGCCCGGAAATGGCAGGACAAAGTTGAAAGCTTTCACGGAGTGAAGCACAGAGCATTAGAGTTGGTACCAGAATTGGGCCCTTCATTTGAGGAGGTAAAGGAAGAAAAAGAACAAACATAAGAGCCCAAAGAAGAAGAAAAGGTAGAAAAGGGAAAACAATAGATGCTCCTGGAGGATGTGAAATAACTAAGAGCTTGACTCGAGGACGATTCAAGGATTGTGGTCAGAGCCTGTTGGCCCCTTCATTTTGAGAAAGAATTGCGCAAGTTTTGACTAAGCACGAGTTGCACAAAATCCATCAGAGGCTGGGAGAAAGAGCAACAGAAAGCAGTTGCGGAAGCTAGCGCAACATCAACAAAGAAACAAACGGTTGCAATAGAAAAAGAAGGCATGCAAACCAAGAAGGAAGACACAACCCAACTATATAAATAGGACCAAACACAATTGTAAAAGGTGGTTGTTGTTGTTGTTGTTGTTGGTTTTGTTGTTGTTGTTGTTGTTGTTGTTATTATTGGTGTTCACCTGTTCATGGGTTCATCACTTTGTAATTGGTTCATTAGAACTGGAGTTAATCAGCTGGGTTTGGTAGAGTCAGGTTGGTCAGAGTCGCCCAGATTTTCGGATTAGCTGTTGATAATTGTTGTAGGTTGGGAAAAGACATGTCTGAGTCTGTAATGGGTTAGAACTACCAACAAGAGGATTAGAGCTCTGTGACATGGGTATAAGAGACAAGTGTCTGTACTGAGCCCTACTATGTAATTCTGAGTCTGGAATCAGAGAAATATCCGAAAGATAATGAGAAGCAGGACCGAAATTTAAAATATATTGTGTCTTTATAAGCTTACTTATGCATTACAATATTTCCTTTATGCTTTATGAGTTCTATTTGATGGTTCAGCATTTTGAATGATTGCTTGCAACGTAATTAGATTGGATTCCTACATTTATATGTTTCAAATATGTTAATGTCCCTTGTGCAAGAACTGGGATGAGTTCTGACTGCTCTATGGATCCTCTTTGGTCTTTTCCCTGCCCTTCCCTATCTCTCTGTCTCAGCAGTGCTTCGAGTGAGACTTCTTCTCTTCGTAGGAGATGAAAATGCCAACGCTCTACACTACGAGGTACCTTTTGTTGGTAACCTGAGAAGGACCCTGGTCTCATCAAATTTTGCGCCAACAAAGGACTTTTTCTTTCTAGAATTAAATCTTGGGTTTGAGAAAGATAAAAATAGAGTTGTATGCGAATTTTTCAAACAATGTCTAAATTAATTTAGGAAAGAAGTTTGTTTTCTTAAGACCCAATTTGAACAAATTCCATAGGGAGAAAAGCTTAACTGCTCCTGCATCTTCAAATATTCAACCAGATCCACTATGTTTGGCTTAAAACCATTGTTCAAGTTGAAAAATTTACTACTCGACTACTCTTCTAAAGCTAATAACGTCCTCATAGCGCTTGTTGCTACTGTTCGGTAGGAAATTTACTACAATGCCCAGAATGCTGACACGATCTCTACTTGGTTGCAAGAAGGATCCCAATGTTTCTCTACCTTAATTTATACAAATTACATCCTAAATGCAAACAAGGGACTGGTAGAATGTCCAGGTGTTTTCTATACAAAGAACGAACTTATTTTCCATATGGTTTATCTATCCTATGGTATTTTCTTAGAAGCTACCAATTGTGTTGCATGCACTGATATAACTCTACATGATACTAATAATATGATTGGCTTGCTTTAAAGCCTGGGAGTTAATAAATAAGAAATGAATAAGGCCAAATCTATATTAAGCTTGTGAGTCTATAAATAATAAATGATTAAGGGTTGAGATGCCAAAGAAAATAACGTACATCATAATGGGCATAACATGCATCATCGCCCTAATCATTGATCTATATTAAGCTTGTGAGTCTATAAATAATAAATGATTAAGGGTTGAGATGCCAAAGAAAATATCGTACATCATAATGGGCATAACATGCATCATCGCCCTAATCATTGACACGCAAAAATAAATGCAATAACTCGGTTTCCTAAACTCAGTGGAAATTTCTGAGTTGAAAATTAACAAAATCATCACCCACAATATATGTTTATAGTATCTCATCAAAGTGCATTATTTAAATTTGAATGGATGGTTAATGATAGCTAATCAAAGTGCATTATTTAGACTTGAATGAATGGTCAATAAAATACAAATTTGAGTACTTTGTAAAATGGAAAAATAACTTCTTCCAAAACATGTAGGTGCAATGATTTAGTTTTTATTTATTATATACACATACAATGTATATTTTTGAGCTTATTATATTAAGGGGCACTTCTTAATCTGGGTAATAGAGATCCTCATGTATATCTTTGAGCTTATTAGAGTGAAAAGAACTTCATAATCTAGGTACATCTTTGAGTTTATTAAAGTAAAGGAAATTTCATCTTTGAGCTTATTAGAGTAAAGGGAACTTCATAATATGGGTAATAGAGATCTTCATGTACAAAGTCTTAAGAAGCTCATGTGTACTCCACAAATTGAGGTTTAATATATAAATAAATTTATGTTTAAATATTTTATTAATTTTGTTAAATTTGTTTTTTTTAATATTTTTGTACATATTTAATAATTAAATAAAACATGACTTTTTATATTTATATATAACAACAAATGATAATATAAAAACAACAAGTTCTAATAACTAAATAAAATATGACTTTTTTTATTTATATATAACAACAAATGATAATATAAAAACAACAAGCTCTTAAATCAAATTGTTTCAATTTTAAAAGTATTTATTTTTCTTTAATAAATTTGAAAGTAATAAATAAAAGTATTTATTTTTCTTTTATGTTTTTTATGTTTTAAGTATTTNTTAAAAGCTATTGTTTACATAACAAAAAACCGTTTACCTAGACTTCATTAAACAAGAAACCCTTTACATAAACACCATTACAAAACCAGAAACCCTTTACATAGATTTCATTACTTTTTCTCTAACTTTTTTTTGACTGTACAATGGTCATAACAATGGCTGCATGGAGAGCACATGCAATCTCATATGAACATCATGATGCATCAAAGGCATCATGATATTCATATGACATATCTACTAAAAATGTTGGGAAGGGGGAGAATCATAAGCACATCACGACTCCCAATAACAAAAAGTATGCAGAGATAAGTATTAATATATAATTTTTACTTAGCTCACCCACAATCAACCTCCACTATTAGCAGGGACTTGCTGCCTTTTGCAGCTCCTCTTGGAGTAGTGATTATTCTCTGTTAGAGGTTTTTTTAATTCTTGTCAGTTTATTTCTGGTTTTTAAAATCTTAGACAGTATATTTTCATTTTTTTCAAATTTATTTTTAAGAAGTTTCTAGTCAGCTTTTCATTTTTTAAATTAGAATAATAAACATTATTTTTCTCCACTTTGAAAGTATATTTTCCATTTTTTTCAATTGTAAAAGTTTTGAGAGTACATTTTCCATTGTTTCCAATTAGAATGATAAGTATGGTATTTTTATTTTTTTTAGTTTTGAAAACATATTTTCAACTTTTTCAAATCAAAATAAGAAACATTACTTTTTACTTTCTAAAAAATTCTGAAAATATATTTTTAAGATATGATTTTTAAGCTTTCTAAAAGCTTGAAAAATATATTTTTAAATTGATAAATACAATATTTTTTCATGATATCATCCACATCCTATCCTTTTATTATATCTTATTATATCTTTGTTTCCATAAATCCACTTTGTCATATAAAGCATATTATATTTTTGTTTCCATAAATCCACTTTATCATATAAAGCATTTACTAAAGTAATTTGATTTATTTTACTTGATTAAAAGAATTAATAAAATATTAATCCACTTTATCATATAAAGCATTTACTAAAGTAATTTGATTTATTTTACTTGATTAAAAAAATTGATAAAATATTTTAATTTCTTTTCTAAATTAAATAAAACATAAATATAATTAGACAAAACAAGAATCTTTTTTGAAAAATATATATAAATAGAGAATGAATATGAATTTCAACCAGTATCATTAACCGATCAAAGAATTAAAGAGAGACAATACTTGTGCTTGAGTAATGTTGATTCGTTTCCCCATCAAAGAATTAAAGAGAGACAATACTTGTGTTTGAGTAATGTTGATGTGTTTCCCATTAAGAGGAAGAAACCTCTAAAGCAATGCATCCATTATCAGTTTTGGTATATCATTTCCAAAATGCATTTTTATCTTTGTTAAGCATATGTCTCATGTCATATTTATATAAGTGACTCATAAATCTATGTATTACAACAAGAATCTAATTTGGAACAAAAAAAATCCTTTATGATTCATATTAGTGTTTTCCATTATTCACTAGAACCTAATCAATTTATTTTTCTTTATTCACTAAAACCTCAACTAATAAGAACCATAGATGCTTGCCTTCTAAGCAGGAAAATCAAGGCATTGATCTCAACCTCGTTTGCTGCTCCATGCTTGTTGCGAACCAACACATTTACTTCAAGTGATTGTACCATTATAGAGAGGTAATTCATATAGAAATTGAAGTTATCCATGAATTGAAAGGAAAACAATTGCTAACTCTAAGAAATCAAGAAACTTCTGATTAAACAATTATTCAACTTGTTACAATATTATCATTTAGTTTTCCTTAAGCTAGTCCAGCAGCTAGGTATATAAAACAAGAAGATCATTGCAAAATCATTACTAATTTGTTACAATATTATCATCTAGTTTTTCTTCAGCTAGTCTAGTCCAACGGCCAAGTACCTAAAACAAAAAGATCATTACAAAATGTGTGAACGACCTCCAACAGTAAGGAGTAACCTTTTCCAAGGCTTATCTTTGCACCACGTCCAAAGAATCATCCCACTCAAGATTCAGAATCATCCCACTCAAGATTCAGTTGAAACAATGGAATGTAGCTTATGAAATTAATTCCATTAAATATTCATCCCAAAAGCAATGGCATGCCTGCTAGCTTGATGCAATGCCCTCCCTACCCTAATGGCAGGGACTTGCTGCTCTGCAGCTCCTCTTGTATTTTAAATTTTTCGGCAAGAAGCTTGAACAGTGAACACACTGACGATAACTTTTTCTTTACTCATGATCATCCAAAACTGGCGA
>SNQJ01S0048053.1:0-47861 GCA_010110895.2 Picea sitchensis
ACCATCCAAAACTCACTCCCCACTCAAAATTCATAAATCAATACCTTTCATTCTTTGATTGATAACTCACCTCCTTGATTTTTAGATCAAGCTCTATTTCAAAATCGGTCTCTTTCCCTTCCTTCCTTTTCCAAGCCTTTTCTTGACTTTGTGATCGAGCCTTCCTATCACCTCTTCAATTTCCTTTCCAATTTCTCTTGGTTTGAAACTTTTAAATATTCCATGTCTTTGATTAAAATTTGAACACTCCTCCATGACTTTGAACTCTTGTTTGAAATTTAGATCATCCTAATTTGTAGATTGGCTCGGATTGTCAAAGTGGGACCTCATTTCATTTGTTTACCTCTTCCCTTGTTCCTATTTGAAAATTAGCCCCAATTGCCAAATCAGGTCCTTCCTCCTCAATCTTTTGTGTGGATGGGTTCCAATTTTGATATCGAACCCAATCTCCAAATCGGGCCCTCCTATCATTCTCTTCAAATGCTTCAAATATTCACCCATTCCTCCCCCTCTGTTTGAATTTCTTTTAACTTTACCCTTTGTTTGAATGTTCGTTTACCTACTTACTTTCAAACTTGATTAAATCATGTTGAAACCTTTTCTTATCCTGATTCTCAAATCAAAACCTCCCTTCTTACTTTCATAGTCCCTTGGCCCAATTTGGTGATTAAGGTCAATCACCAAACTGGGACAAGCTCACACAAGACTTGTAATTTGAATTATAGAAAGGTTCGATGGAACAATTTCTTTGATGTTAAATATAACCCATATTCTTTGTGCACTACTATAAAGAACCTTAGACAAATTCAAGTGGAATCAAATAGCTAAGAAAAAGACCCAAACAGTTAAAAAAGGACTTCAAACAAACAAAAGCAATTAAAAGCCCTAGGTGACACATAATTATAGGAGGTTCAAACATACAAGAAAGAAAACAAACCCCTAGGTGGAAGGAAAGGATTGCTAAATGGAGAATCTCATCTAACTTATTCATTTCAAAAGAATGGTCAATGTTGGAAAGTAAATGAGGAACCAAGGTATTGCCAAAAGAAAGCATATTTAGACTTAAAAAAAGAAAATGGTTTAATTGGAATGAAACATTCCTTAATTCTTAAATGTCAGATAACGACATTCATCAAGGCTTATGTGGCATCGCACATGAAGAAGGTGGATCGTGCTTGACATTAAAGGGTCTCTATGCTTGGATAACTATGGTTATGTCACATTCCCATGTACATCTTGGTTGGTTTATGTTAAATTGTTACATTCTTGCAATGGATATGCCACATTTGAATGTTCATAAATGGTTAGGTTGCATTGCAAAATTCATCAAGGGATATCTTCACTATGTTTGTCTTTTGTTGGTAATGATTGACTATTGACTCACAATGGTTGGGTTTGGTTGACCAAAGTTGACTATCAAAAACATTGGGTCACTTTTGTAAACTACAATTTACATTGGCTATGTAAATTCAAAATTATGCCACATTATGACATTAAAAGGTTGAATTGAAGAAAATGCAACATTGCGACATTATGGGTGGTTGAGCCATTATGGTTGATGAAAGTATTAAGTCACATTTCGATAATAAAAGGTAGACTAAAATCTTATTTCACATTGTGACATTATGAGTTTCACCTCAATATTATGAAAGATTGTAACATTTAAGTACAATAGTTAAGTATCAACAAGACACATAACATTCCTAGAGGTAAAAAATAAGTAGAGTATTCAAAAAGAATATATGAACATGTGTAAGCTTGAAAGAAAAGGGTGACCAAAATGGAGGAAATATAGAGGTGTAAACATCCCTCTTTGGATGGTTGGGTTTTTGATGCAGGAGCATCCTCCCTCCAAAACCAACCTTGTTTGACTAGACCTAGTGGTCTTGAGTTTGGTGTTTAAATGTTTGAAATTCCTATGTTTTATGGAATTCTAGAAGAATGTATAGAATTGAGATTTGATTGAGAATGTATGTAATTTAGCTAGTTCTCAAGAAAAGTGAGGCTTATAAGATATTTTAGGGATTCTTGAGTATTTTTTGGATTCTAGAGAGATCTTAGGATGTAAATTAGGCTCTGAACTGAAATTGGTTTTAATCTTCTGTGTATATATGCATTATAAGTCTAATGCATATGTGTGGCCAAATGAATGTAGAATAGGCCAAGGAGAGCGGCCAATCGAATGAGGAATTAGGCCAGAGAAGGACATGAGAAAATGCCATTAAGAGGATTTATGTAACTTATATGTATAGTCTTGTATGAATGAGGAATGAAATCACTCTATTTCAAGTGTTGCATGGAATTGGTGTATCGAACCTCCATAAAGTGTGTGAGTGGTTAAATCTTTGATACGTTGATCGATGCAGGTTTTAATATATAAATAGTGAGAAATACCTCTTGATATGTATGTGCAGGTTCCATAATCAAAACATAGTATTTTTTGTAGGTTGGTTCGGGTTGAGATCGACCATCAATCATCAAAGAGATCGATGTTCCCATTGTGATTATGATTTGGTTGAGTTCGTATATTGGATCATTGGAAGTCTCATTCTTCATGTAGGTCGAAACATTATTTAACCTCTTTATAAAGGTGTCACAAAACAATAACCGTCGAATTCCATCACGATCTATACAAGTTGTAGATACTCATCAGATTGGAAACAGACAAGGAAGAGTGAAGTTTAGAACTTTCGACGTCCGACAATTCGAGGAAGGAAGCATATATGACTGTTGAGCCCAAAGCAAGATCAATATCTGACAGTGAGATCTGATAATTAAGGTGTTCGACGGTTAAGCATATGATCAGAACAAGGAGGACTTAAGTGCAAAGAGAACTCCGACAACCTAGTGTTTGATACAGGTGGCGCTCATTCATTGAAGAGGAATATCAACGGTGATATGTAGCACAGTGAAAGCATTATGGAGAAAATGATCTAACCATCCATTCAACATACAAATCAACAATTCAAAGGAAATGGGATTGAAGAAAGTGCTCGGGAGTTAATCTATCAGATCAGACTAGGAGAAGAGCAAGTGTAGGAAGAGTTAGATAGTCTGATACCAACATACATGAACACATGTATGCAGCCCCTCAAAGAGTGAGATGTAACCCACTGACCAAGCTACCATGTGTTGCCTCGATCTATGACTTTCACATGCTCCAACTACTGAATGGACATTGAGATGTGGCCCACACTTTTTGTACATATAAAGACACATACCATATAGATTCTACAGAACACTTTCTTTTTAGATCCCTAATTTCCTTTATATATAAAACGACAAAATTGTCGGGGGCGGGTCAGTTTCCCGTGAAAGGCGTGAGCGGCTGTGTCACTCACACATTGTGGGAAGGGGTCCATCTGAGCGAGTGAATGCACTAAATTCAGGTAGATATTTTTGTTTTATTTTGCTTTTGGTTAAATTTTCGTATGTTTCAGTGTTTTTCAGGAAGTTGAATTTATTTATGTGTTTATGTGGTAAGGGTCTCATTTATACCAGTGAATGCCAAAATTTAAGTAGATATTTTTGTTGTATTTAGAGTTTTTTTTTATATACTCTTAAATATGTTTCATTTGAACAATTGAATGTGCCAAATTTAAGTAGATATTTTTGTTGTATTTAACTCTTTTCCAAATACTATTAAATCTGTCTGTTTCAAAGTTGTTAAAAAATCCATTTATATATTCAAAAATACATTTTAAACAACACCAAATTATTATTTCACCCAAATTTATATCACGAAATTTCAATAAAATATACCAAAATGCTTGTTTTTTTTTGTTTGTTAATTTGTGCGGAACCTGTTGGGTACGCGATTAACCTGTGGCTTGAGAAACCGCGACTCAGGGGCATCTAAGCCGTCAAAATCACCCGGGGATCGTACCCGGCCTGAGCCACACCAACCCTTAACATGGTTGGATTTTTTGTCCCCACAGGTTTCGAACTGGTGACTTTAACATCACGGAGTGGCTTAACAACACACTCCATCACCGACTATCCTACACCTCGGGGACATACCAAAACGCTTGTTAAGTTGAAGCGCTTTGTCGTATTCTCTGTATTGTCGTGAAATTTTAAAACATAAAAAAAAATGGGATTAGGTTACCTCCGGAAAACACTCGAGCTATCTATATATACTTCATGTTAGGTTAACGCGCTTTGTAATATTCACCGAATTGTCGTGAAATTTTAAAACATAAAAAGGATGGAATTAGGTTACTCGGGAAAACACTCCTGTCACGGGGGATGGGAGCTATCTATATATCGGATGACGAGGTGGTGTGGATTTCAAACCTCTAAGAACTCAAGTCATTGCAACTATTGCGGTAAAGCTTTGTTGTATCTATGTCTTTTCTGTGGCATTTTGGGGAGATGGCCGCTTCGTCACAAGTTTATCAGAACAGATGACTACTGGAATGGCGGATTCGTTTTGCCAAACTATAAGCCAACTTTGGACAATGCTCTCCTGTCGTTGCTGGAGCAGATCGATAATTTGGATAACAATGACAGCAACCCAGAAGAGACTGACGTTGGAAGATGAAATTCGGTTGAAGGCCCAAACAGATCATAATATTGAGTCCACCGATGACACGGGTTCAATTAAACAAGGCCAACTAACTGCAGACGGGAGTAATGAAGCGACCTCCGTGACGCCTGATATAGGGGAACTGATGTATTACGACGGTGTGGACGCCGAGCTTGGTTTTGTAGAAGACCTAATTACTCCTCACGAACTTGGAATTATCTTGAACCATATGCATGGCTATGCTGAGACTACGGAGGTTTTTTATGGGTCTCTGTGGCAGGATGATATTTGGCATTTGAACGAACATCCAGTCATTCGAGATGATTTGGAATCGCCACAGCAAGAAGAGTTCGGAATTACTAGTGGAGTCCAGTTTTATGACGTTTGGAACGACACTACAGCAATCCAATGTGTGAACGAAAATGACCAAGGATTGTAATGTACAGACTGAAGAAAAACTTTGACTGGTAATGAAAGTCAAAATCATGCGCAAAGCCAAAAATTAGTTTTATTTTCATGGGAAAATAGTTGTATTATGTGAAGGGTTAACTGTTGGGAATTGATGCAATTTGGGTATTGGTCCTTTTAAATTATATTAATTATTATTATTATAACTAAATTAATTTGGTAACTGCAACTCAGTATTATAATCCGTTTCACTGTAAGAACATCTCTTTCATGTATATGTACAGGTTTATTCATTTATATGTACAATATTCTTTAACATATGTTAATTCAATATGATATATGTTATAAAAATAAAAATATATTAATAATAAAATATTTTATTTTTATTTTTATATAAAAAGTTATAAAATGAGATTAAATTGATTATTGGAAAAATATAAAGTAATTTTATAAAATTGTTTTTATATTTTTACCCATTTATAATATTAACGAAGATAAATGATCTGAAATATTTATGTTATCTAATTTTTAAGGGGGTGGGGTGGACATTATAACGCACTCTTTATCCATAACTCTTACACATAATATATAAATCAAAATAAAATAAACACAAAACATCCATCTTCCATCTTCTAACTGCTAAACTTCAAAAAATTCTGTGATTATATTGAACGGCTCTCTAAATGGTCTTGGTTCTAATTCTATTATAACAGTCAATGTCGGCTAGTAAGTATCAATGTCAATTATCAGCGCCAGCAATCAATTATCTCTTTCACTCCTCCTCCTCACTTCACTCTGTGTCAATATTTTCTAGATAAAATTCGGAATGAGGGTTCGGCTCCTTGTCTTTGACCTCGACCACCAATGACTGTTTCGAGCGACATTCATCGATGTTGTGCTAAGGGATTTTTTAGAAGTAGCACTACTTCCTAGTGTCATTCTAAGTCTTCCCTCTACCCTTCTTTTCGTGTTTCTTGGACTGGTTGTTTGGAGGCTGTTGGTTAGGGTTGTCTTTACCATGCTTTGGTTTTTGCAGATTTATAGACCGAAACTCCCATTTGTTCTGGTGCCTAAATTTTTGCTTGATTTTGACAGCATATCGATAGGAAACTCCCAATGATGAGATGTTTAGGAAATCCATTTCGGTTTGGATGTACATATGCAGAGCCCCACGGTATTTCAGAACCAAATGTCGCTCAGAATATTTGATACCCAGCTTGGTGCACAAGGTATGAAAAGTATTTGTGAACTCCGACACTATTTGGATATTCTCTTGCCGCATTGTGGTCCATCTCATGTATTGGTCTTCATAGTTATCAACAGGGTAGTATTGTTCCTTGACCGCATCCAAAAAAAAATCCCAAGTGGGATTGGCCCTATATATTCCATATTCCTCTATGGAAATTTGCTCCCAGTAATTTTGCCACCAATGTTTGACATGGGGTAGAGCCTTGAAGAGTGAAAAGGTGATATTTTCCCTGTCGGAAAAAATGTGAACAAAGAAATATCCTTCTAGCATATTTAACCATTTTTCTAAGGCATCTACATCTATGTGACCTTAAAATATGGGAATATCAAAATTAACTTGTACCTTGAAGGGAGAGATTCCTCCAAAGTGTTCTCTTGACGAAGATGCTCATGTTTCTATCGGAAGGCGTTGAAGGATGTGTGCAAAATTCTCCATCATTTCATCCCTCTATCACACGAGAGCTTTCTCAAGAAACATGATAATAGAATCTTATGCTCCAACGTTTGTCTTCTCTACTGCCATAGAGGGTTTCTTGGGCATTTGAGATAAATTTTCCCCAAGAGAGACAAGATCGAGACCCAACGTGCTATACTCGGACCTCATTAGGGACATGCATTGAAAAACGATCAAGATCATCTTGCTCTGATACCACTCATCTAGATTATTTTCAGAACGAAACGAAAGCAAAGATATTACAATGAAATACACATAAAAATTGCCAGAAATAGCGAAATGCAACAATACATGATTTCTATTAATGAAAGAAATGTACAGAGACTGTAAAACTACAAAGTGCAAGACTCGCTAGAATGGTGGCATATTTATCTCTGAGAAGATATGTGACGGCTACACTCATTCACAAGAAGATGATTACAATGAGGCTTTGAAGGTCTTTTTATGATAAACATGAATGCCAAAACCCTAGACATCCAAAAACCTAACCCTAGGAGATGAAGCGAAAAAATTCATGGGGGCCCTATTGGGGTAAGTTAGTACATTAATTTCTTGGGGTCGTAAATATTGCATACAATCTCCATTTTAAGCGTGTGATGGCTCGTTGGAAAGGTATTTTCGATCAATACACATTATCCCATCAAACTTTGACTATGTCTACAATTTGATTGTGGCAAGCCAAGAAAACATTGTTTAGAGCCTCAAAATGACCATGGAAGTACACAACGATGTACTAACATGAAAAAATTCCAAAATAAGGTAGTTGGAATAGGTGGGCGACCACCAATATCCACCTAGATGTTATGTAGGGATTCATGACAGCCTCATAATTGCAAAATCCACAATTATAAATAAATGTCCCCATTACAAAGAAACATGTTGAATTGAATACTATCAAGATGAGCCAATTGGAATTTGAAACAGGTGTGTGACCACCAATATCCACATGGATCAATGCATGGTACATGTTGGCACAGGTTGTTTGGTATAGTTTGATAGATACATGTTGCTACAAGTTTTTGGTACAGGTTGACAGTGGTAGTGGTTTATTCAATGATAGTGACAAGTTGTCCACATTTGGCATTTATATTTCAGGGTGACAGGATGGGGCAAGGAGAGGTGGTTGTAGCCACCTTCCGGTTGGAGCTGGAGAACCAGGGAGTTGGAAGATTCCTTCAGGTTGTAGAATGAGAATTAGGGGGTTGGAACCTCCTTCTGCTTGGTGCAAGAGAATTGGGGAGTTGGATATTCCCTCAGTTTAGATCTTGAGAAACTAGGGGTGTTGGAGTGTCACACACCCACGGTGGGGCGTAATAATTTCTTTCTCCTTATAGGAACAATCCTCTCTCCATGGTCTCTAATTTGGAAAGTTGGGCGACTAGCCCCCTTTTTCTTTGACGACCATCGTATATGACCGCGGTTTACGACCAAACCCCAATCACGTGATTGCAGGTGCAGACAAGGGTGGTTTGATTCCAAATTCTTTTCTCCCCACAATTCACCACGAGCCACCACGTGTCCCTTTCTCAATATCGTGGTTTTGAATGCGTCCCACCCTCTAAATTTTAAATTTCGAGCACTTTCTATCCCCATAATTCAACGTGACCTTTGATCTCACAATATTGACGGTACTTCTGAACTGACATCTCAGATCTGCCCATTTTTTTAAATCAATGGACATGAGTTGCTTCGGCACTTCGGCATTCGAAGTTTTCAACTCTCAAACCATGCTTTCTCTGTAGCGACTATCTCCTGGAGTGGAAGATCTGCTGACACTTATCCATTGCAAACAGATCGTTCATATGGACTTTGGCTCTCCGGCCTTTGCGAGTTCTTGTTTAATACCTTCTCTTTCTTCTGGAGTGGTTTCTCCTGGAGTGGCAGATCGTTTGCCACACGTCCTCTCCAAATCAACAGCTCTAGTCCTCTTTATGACTTCGACACCTTCCAACCAAGGCCATATCAATGGCCTTCAACTCCCCTCTTGATAAATGGTCGATATTCTACATCGAGACTTCGGCGCTTTCACCCTCTACTTTCCCCGGAGTATTCTGTACCTGGAGTTCTAGATCTCGCGCCATGCTACGACCGCAAGTCAATGGCTCTCATCTGCTACGGGACTTCGGCCTTCGAAAATATCAAACCTCAAACTCTCCTCACTCCGTTTCTTTTGGAACGTTCTATTTGGAGTTCATGAACTAATGACATGTGCCCTCTGGATCTGACGGTCCAGATTTTCTACGGGTCTTCGGGCTTTAGACATTTCAATTCTAAAACTCTCCTCGCACTGTTTCTTTCAAAACATTCTATCCAAAGTTCACGATCTGATGACATGTTCCCTTTGGATCTGATGGTCCATATTTTATTCAGGTCTTCGGGCTTTGGACCTTTCAATTCTCAAACTTTGGTTTCCCTCGAAGTATGTGGATTTCTTTCGCGTGTCCCATTTGAATTAGACAGTTGAGAATTACTTCAGTTCTTTACCCGGAGTCCACAGATTCACTCCACCTGTCCTCTGGATATGAGGATTGGGATTCACTTTGGATCTTTACCTGGAGTCCACATATTCATGCCAACTGTCCTTTGGATCTGACGATTGGGATTCACTTCAGATCTCTAGGCTTCGGGAGTTTCAACTCTCAACTAAAATTCTCAAAGTGATTTCTCTGGAGTTACTGATCTACTGACACGTGTCTCCTAGAGATCAATGGTCATGATATACTTCGGATATTTCACCTTCTACTGGTCCACGAACTTTCGGATTTGTGGATCTTGCGCCACCTGTCCTCCTTGACAAGGGACGATCCCAAATTACTTCGGGACTTCGGAACTTTGGCAAGTTCACTCTCTTGTGTGTGCAAATCACTAAGGCTCATGCACCTTGCTTTGATCAGATGATTGTTGATCCTCTGAGCTGTGATCCAATGGTTATTGTGGCTCCTCCTCTTGAGCTTTCGACTTCCTCAGACTTAGAAGAGTGTTGTGGATGTTCAAACGCCTCAGCCTCCATTCGTCTTATGGGCTCGACTATCTTGGGTCTCACTTTTTATCTTCAAAACATTATATCTTCTGATCTTTCTGATTCTCTCAAACTGACGATACCTAAGGAATCTGTTAATCCGCGAATTTCCTAAGGGGTTCACGACCATCCATATCACAATTGTTCAAGGTCTGGTGATCATGATTCGAACGATACTGAGGTGTTCACTGATCCACGACTCAAAGTAATTTTGGGGCCCCAATGTGTGTGCTCTTTTTCAAAGAGCTCAACCTTCTCAATATGGAAAGTACTCGCCCAAATTGGTCTTAACCAGAGTCGTTGATATTACAACCCGACAGGATCAACGATGTTGGTGAATTGCGGGCCATGAACTAGCACATCCGCTACTTTCCCCTTTGTGCTCTGCAATGATTCCCCACCCTCGATCTTCGTTCATAAATCGACGATCCATAGTGATTACGGGGTTCCACCTCTGTAATACGGGAAGTGCTCACTCGACTCTAGTCTAATCCTATTCATTTATCTTCCATTCCCGACGAGATCAACGACATGGGTTGATTGTGGGCTGTGAAATATCATGTCTGCTAATTTCACTTTCTCATTCCCCAATGATTCCCAACCATCGATTAAATCGAGTGGTTGGTTTTTTATTCATTAACCCCAGTGGGTGTTTGAGTCTATCTGACGACCGGGATGGTCTGTCCTCCCGTTAAATGGATCACCTTCATCTCCGCTGCCAAATCCATAAGTCATCGGTGGTTCGGGTAACTTGACTATCATGCAATTTGACATCTTAGAGCTTCGAGCTCCAAAGGTTTTGAAACCTTCGTGAGATAACTCCTTTTTGCGTAGGTTTCTTAGACCCAGGTCACGTAGAACTTCAGATAACTCTTGGGATATAATCCCTTGTCTTAGTATGGTTTGTAGTTAATGACTTAGGCACGAGTTCAAAGTCTCTCAAACTACTGGTCTAAAGGAAACTCTTCCCTAACTCGCAGAACTTTAAGCTCTGAATCAGGGAAAGGTAAGCTCGTGAGGTGACCAAAACAGTAGCTATGCCAAGAGGATTGCTCCAACTCTAGAACGATGATGTAATTCCATGGGGAAATCACCTTTGAGTTATTAAACTGGTGCATATGGAAAAACAAGAAGAAGTATGGGTTCTCAAGGGAACAAAAAAATACTCATAACTTAATCATTTAATACAAAAACCATTTATATGCATATAAATACTCAAATGCATCCATTATTTCCAATTCAAAGCACAAGGAAATAAAAACACTTATAAAAACCATAATGTGTGGTGGAGCTCCTAAAAGGGTTGCTCGTTTACACCCAACCATAGGCTCAGTCACTCCCAATGGATTTATCACTGGCCACCCCCGAGCATAAAACACGATGATTTGAGATTCAATCTCTTTATTCCAACTCAAGATAAGTTAGGGACGAAGGTTACTCTCCTTCTCCCAATACAAAAATAGATAGGGACGAAGGTTACTCTCTTTCTCCCGGCTCAGTATCTATTTTTTGTGATCAAAACTCACTCTGATTCAGTATTTTTCTTCCTCAGACCCGAGAACCTCCGCTCTCATCTTCACACTCTTCTCGCATCCCCCCTCTTCCCACCACGCTTCCTTTCTTGCCTTCCTCAACAAGGCTTTGTGTGGCTCGAATTCCCAGTATGTGGTTAGGTATGGAAGCCTTACAGATGTATGGTATTCCCCATCCCCTCATTAACTCTTGAGGAGGTCTTCCCACCGACCAGCATGACTATAATTCATTCTTGGTTCAGAGGGTCATTCTGATCTTGAGAAATTAAAATATAACATGGTACTGGTTCGATGGAGGTTAACGCAACCATTCCTGGTCCCCTTCACCACCTTTCATTAACATTCGTGGTCTCTCTTAGCACATCCCCTGTTCATCATTCATGCAACACGTATCCATTTTCTATTAAAATAACAGAATTTACATTCATCGACCTTTGATACAAAGGTCCATCAAATCAAACATCACACTTTTGAGTTTGCCATAGTTCCCTGACCACTATAGTTATGTTTACAAACTGGGGGAAACTGGGTGTTACATTTCCCTCCCCCTTAAAGGAACATCGTCCTCGATTTTTTATCTGTCAACATGATATATATGTACTGGAGTAAACAAAATTGGATATGTATGTCTCATGGCATCCTCCATTTTCGACGTAGCCTCATATGGGCCAAAGTGTTCCCACTGCACCTTGACCTGTGCAATGGTTCGGTTCTTGAGTGAGGTTTCCTTCCTATCTAATATACATTGGGGTTCTGGCAGGAATTCTCCCTTAGGCTCCACCTAGATTAGAGACCAGTCAATTATATTATTAGGAGAATGTACATATTTCTTCAATAATGAAACATGGAAAACATTATGCGTCTTTACTGTGGGAGGACCTACTAGCCTATAGGCTACAGGTCCCACTCTATCTAAGACTTCAAAGGGTCCACAATACCGAGGTTCCAACTTGGCACATGATCCCATTCTCAGGGAACTCTTCTTGGGTCCAAATCTGAGATAGACATGGTCTCCTGCCTTGAACTCTCTAGGAGTTCTTTTTATGTTGGCATAGCTTTTCTGTCTCTTCTGAGAAATCTTCAAATTTTGCTTTATCTGAATCACTTGTTGTTCCATTTCTTTCATCATGTAGGGTCCTATTGTAATTCTATCCACTGGATTACTCCAACTGATTGGAATCTTGCACTGTCTACCATAGAGGGCTTCAAAAGGGCTCATCTTCAAGGATTCCTGATAATCATTGTTGTAGGAAAACTCTACCAATGGTAGGTAGTCTTCCCAATTCTTAGGTTGATGCATTACATGAATCCTTAGAATGTCTTCTACTATTTGGTTCATTGTTTCTGTCTATCCATCGGTTTGAGGGTGATAGGCTATGCTAAACAACAATTTAGTCTCAAAACCAACCATTAGGGATTTCCAAAAACTTGAAGTAAATTTGGTCTCTCTGTCAGATACAATTTCCTTGGGCATGCCATGCAGTCTGAATATCTCCTTCATGAATATGTTGGTAATATCTATTGCCTTCGAAGTTGACTTGGCAGGGACGAAATGAGAATACTTACTCAGTTTGTCCACCACGACCACGATGGCATCATTTTGCTTGGTCGACCTTGGTAATCTGTTGATGAAGTCCATGGAGATGGTTTCCCATTTCCATTATGGAATTGGTAGGGGTTGTAACAACATTGTTGGATGCAGGTGTTTTTCCTTAACTTGCTTTCATTCTAGGCACTTCACTAGATAGTCGGCAATGTATTTCTTCAATCCAGGACAATAGAATTGTTTCCTAGTGGCCGTGATAATTTTTTGATATCCTGGGTGACCAGTATATGGTCTCTTGTGTAGTTCATCCATTATGAACCTCTTCAAGTCATCACAGTTTGGAATATACAATCTATTTCTGTAATTCAGCAGGCCTTCCTCGAGCATCTGATAGCGTTCATACTTTAGCCTTGTAGGCTCTTGCTTTAGGTATGAGGTCATGGTATTGAAGAATGCATTTGTTTCTTGTGCATTCTTGACTCTTTCCCTGACATCCATTTCACAAGTGATTACCACTGCCAGATGAATTAGTTTTATACTTCTGCTAAGGGAATCAACCACCCTATTTTCCTTTCCTTTGATGTGTTTGATTTCGAAATCAAACTCACTAAGGAGAGCCATCCACCTAGCTTTCCTAGCATTGATTTTTGGTTGATCAAACAAGTGCCTCAACCCATAATGGTTTGTCATAAGAAAAAATATCCTACCCAAGATGTAGTGCCTCCACATTTTTAAAGCATGTACTATGGCAGTCAGTTCTAGGTCATGGGTCACATAATTGATCTCATGCTCATTTAGTTTCCTGGACGCGTAGCAAATTACATGTCCCTCTTGCATACGGACTCCTCCGAGTCCTTCCTTGCAGAAATCCGTACACACGAGGAAATCATTATATGGGTTTGCAATCTTCAGTACAGATGCATGGGTCAGGAGGTATTCCAGTTCCTGAAATATTTCTTCACATTTTGATGTTCAAGTGTATTTAACCCCCTTTTTCTAAAGGGCAGTTATTGGATAGCCAATCTTATAAAACCCTTTTATGAACCTTTTGTAGTATCCTTCTAATCCCATGAAGGATTTGATATTAGATACATCTTTTGGGGTAGGCCATTCCATAATAGATATAATCTTGTTAGGTTCTACTGCCACCCCTTCCTTAGAAATAACATGGCCTAAGTAATGGACTTGCTTCTAGAAAAAGTTTCACTTGCTAAACATAGCAGAGAGTTGATGCTCTATTGGTACTTAAAGTACAAGTCTAAGATATTTTTCATGCTCCTCTCTTTTATTGGAGTATATTAGCATATCATCAATGAAAACCAATACAAATTTGAACAAAAAATTGTTGATTACATTATTCATCAAGCATAAAAAAGTGGCACGTTCGTTAACCCAAATGACACCACCACAAACTCATAGTGACCATACCTCATCTTGAAGGTTATTTTGTGGATGTCTTCATCCTTAATTCGGACTTGATGGTATCCAGACCTTAAGTCTATCTTCAAGAAAATGGAAGCACCTCCCAATTGGTCGAGTAAGTCATCGATTCTTGGTAAGGGGTACTTGTTCTTTATAGTTGTCTTATTGAGTTGTTTGTAATCTATGCACAGTCGGAGTGTGCCATCTTTATTTTTCACAAACAAGACGGGCGCTCCCCACGGAGATACACGAGTTCGGATGTATCCTTTTTCCATCATCTCCTTTAGTTGTAGCTTGATCTTAACCAGTTTTGGTGTACTCATCCTATATGGAATTCTATATGCTGGCACTGCTCTTGGTGCAAGTTCTATCGATAAGTCAATATCCCTTTTAGGAGGTAGACCTTGTACCTATTCTGGGAACACGTCCTTGTATTCTTTAAATATGGGGTGGTCTGTTAGGTTTGGTTTGTTATCCTCAACATATTCCAACACTTGTATTGCATATAGAGGACACCCCTTTTTGCAATACTTTTTCATTTGAAGAGTTGATATTTGTCTTACTGAGACAAGCTTCTGAATCCCTTGGAGGGTTGTCTTTCCCCCTTCTTCATTTATACATTATAAAGTTTTATGGTAATAGTCCAACTTATTATTATAAGCATCCAACAAGTCCGTACCAATCAACAAGTCACAAGACACCAGGGAAAGTATGTTAAGGGTCACTCGGGTGGGAAATTCACCCATGATGAATTTGTAGGATGGTATGACCTATGCCACTTTCCTTTTGGTCCCAGTGGCTAGTCGTACCAACCACAACTTAACAAGTCTAACTAGTTGTAGTTTACACTTATCAATAGTCTGAGGGGCCACATAACTCAAATTAGAACCAGGGTCAATTAAAATAGAAACTAGATGGTTGACGATCATACCTTCCAACTCCACTACTAAAGCTTGGTGGTCAGATTGATTATTGTCCAAGGCTGCATAGATTCGTGGCATGCTCCTAGCCACATCATTGACGGTGGTAGCTTCTTGGATATGGTAGACTCTCTTATTGTCTTGTTGTCTGTGTGGACAGTCCCTCAACCTATGATATTCTCCATAAACCCAACATTTTAAGGGTTCTTTCTTTAGGTTATCAGTCTTTCCTGGGACTCTCTTAAAAGGTTTATTCCCACTTTGAGAGGGGAAATTTTGTTTATACACACTTCTAGTAGGAAGGATCATCCTAGAACCCTTTCCATAATTATGAAATCTTGAGGATTTAAATCCCTTCTTCTTGAATCATGAACTACTCCTTTTCTTCCAGTCCTCATGAGGTCTTTTCTTATTCCTGAAATTTTCATAACAATACCTCGCCTTCCAAATGGTTTCTTCTAAGGTATTTGGTTCGTCAAACTCAATCCTATCCCAGTAGGTCTAAGGTAACCCACTAATGAATCACTGCATTTTTACCTTTTCATCTTTTATGTAGGGTGCATACCTCAGTAGCTTAAGGAATTTATTGACATATTCATCTATGGTGAGCTTCCCCATCCTGAGTTCATAGAACTCCTTAGTCTTCCCATCCATGTACTTTTTTGATAGATACTGCTTCCTGAACTATCTCTCGAATTGTTTCCATGACAATTCATTCTCATGGACTCCTTTCACATTCTTAAGGTCTTCACATCAGATGGAAGCCTTTCCATTAAGGTTGAATATGGTTATTTGAGCCTTCAAGTTTTCAGAGTAGTCATGGACTCTGAAGTACTTCTTTTAACCGAGCAGCCAAGCTCCTCCTCTTCTCCCTTCTTAATCTCTCCATCGAAAGAGGGTGGTTTGGTTGTCTTGATCTGTTCAGGATCATGATTTTTGGAACGCTTTCGCTTCTTTCCTTTCCTTTGAGAATGTGAGCTAACTCTTCTACTAGAAGATCCTTCGCAATTGCCAGCTTCCTTTCCAAAGGACTCCGCCGATGACTGTCCCTTGCCTACAGGTTGGGCCTTCTTCGAGGTACTTCTCCTAGTATGGTCACTTATGGAGTCATGTTTTCAGATCTCAGGTGGACTTTGAATTCTCTTCTTATGTCGTCCATCCACATCACTGGTTGCGGGTTCATGATGTAGCTGCCTCTCTATGTTAGATAAGATCTGCAGCAAGACTGCGTTAATTTCTATTTGCTTTTCTTGCTCCTTTATCAATTTCTCGTTGTCAACCTTGCAACTTTGTAATTCAACCTTGAGGCTCCTTACAGTTTCAGCCATATCCAGAGGGGTTTCCACCACCCTTCTTTCATCATATTCTTTGTCTCTATAGTGGGATCCCTCCCCCACTTCATGACATGTCACCATCCTTTATTCTTTAAGTTTTCTCGTGATTTAATGAATTCTCAAGTGCTGACAAAAACACTTATTATTAGTTAGCGATTTATTAGTTTATGAATAATACATGGTTCAAATTTCTTACATGCACACACATACTATAAAGTTTCATTATTTTCCTCAATAAAATCTTTAGCCAAACTCTTCAAGAAGGAGGCAATATAGGGCGTCACTCTTTAAAGTATTATAAATATGGTTTTTGGGTGACTCATCCATGAGCCCAAGCAAGCCAAGTGTTGTAACCATGCTCTAATACAAATTTTTCACACACCCATGGTGGGGTGTAAAAATTTCGTTCTCCTTACATGAATAATCCTCTCTCCATGGTCTCTAATTTGGAAAGTCGGGCGACTAGCCCCATTTTTCTTTGACGACCATCGTATATGATCACGGTTTATGAACGAATGCCAATCACGTGATTGCAAGTGTGGACAAGGGTGGTTTGAGTCCAACTTCTTTTCTCCCTGCAATTCACCATGAGCCACCACGTGTCCCTTTCTCAATACTGTGGTTCCGATTGCAACCCACCCTCTAACTTTTAAAGTCCAAGCACTTTCTATCCTCGTAATTCAACGTGACATTTGATCTCATGATCTTGATGGTACTTCTGAATTGACGATTCAGATCTGCCCATTTTTTTAAATTAACAGACGTGATTTTGTTCGGGGCTATCTTCCGGAGTGGAATATCTGCTAACACTTGTCCCTCATAAATGAACGGTTCATATGGACTCCGGCTCTCCGGGCTTCAATATTTCTTGTTTAATACCTTCTCTTTCTTCCAGAGTGATTTCTCTCAGAGTGGCAGATCGTTTTCCATGCATCCTCTCCAAATAAATGACCCTGGTCCTCTTCTATACTTTGGCACCTTCCAACCAAGACCAGATCAACGACCTTCATCTCCCTTCTCAATCAACGATCGAAATTCTACTTTGGGACTTCGACGCTTTCACCCTCGACTTTCCCCGGAGTATTTTGTAATCGGAGTTCTAGATCTGGCGGCACGCGTCCATCTCAAATCGATGTCTCTTGTCCACTTCGGGACTTCGGCCTTCAAAAATATCAAACCTCAAACTCTCCTCGCTTCGTTTCTTTCGAAATGTTCTATCCAAAGTTCACAATCCGATGACATGTGCCCTCTAGATTTGATGGTCCAGATTTTCTTCGAGTCTTCGGGCTTCAGACCTTTCAATTCTCAAACTCTCCTTGCTCTATTTATTTCAGAACGTTCTATCCGAAGTTCGCGATCTGATGACACATGCCCGCTGGATCTTACAGTCCATATTTTATTTGGGTCTTCGGGCTTCAGACATTTCAATTTTCAAACTTCACTTTCCCTCGAAGTATGTGGATTTATGTCATGTTTCCCCTTTGTATCAGACGGTTGAGAATTACTTCGTTTCTTTACCCGAAGTCCACTGATTCACACCACTTGTCCTCTAGATCTGATGATTGGGATTCACTTAGGATATTTACCTGGAGTCCACAGATTCATGCCCACTGTCCTCTGGATCTAACAATTGGGATTCACTTTGTCTCTCTAGGCTTTAAGAGTTTCAACTCTCAACTGAAATTCTCGAAGTGATTTCTCCATAGTTACTGATTTGTTGACACGTGTCTCCTGGCAATCAATAGTCAGAATCTACTTTGGATATTTCACATTCTCCTAGTCCATGAACTTCCGAAGTTGTGGATCTTGCGCCACCTGTCCTCCTTGACGATGGAAGGTCCAAAATTACTTCGGGACTTCATAACTTTGGCAAGTTCACTCTCTTTCATGTGCAAAGCGCTAAGGCTCATGCACCTTGCTTTGATCAGATGCGTGTTTATCCTCTACGCTGTGATCCAACGGTTACTATCACTCCTCCTCCTGAGCTTCGGAATTCCTATGACTTAGAATAATTTTGTGGATCTTCAAAGGCCTCAACCTAAGTTCCTCCTATAGGTCCAACTATCTTGGGTCTCACTTTTTCTCTTGAAAATGTTATCTCTTATAATCTTTCTGGTTCTCTCAAAATGACGATACCTAAGGACTCTGTTACTCCACGGATTTCATAAGGGGTTCACGACCATCCATCTCACAACTGTTCAAGGTCTGGCGATCATGATCCGCCCAATACCGAGGTGTCTGTTGATCGACGACTCATAGTAATTGTGGGGCCCCAACATGCGTGCTCTTTATCAGAGAGCTCAACCTTCGCAATCTAGAAAGTACTCTCCCAAGTTGGTCTTAACCAGAGTCGTTGATTTTCCAGCCCGACGAGATCAATGATGTTGGTGAATTGCGGCCCTTGAACTAGCACATTCCCTACTTTCCCCTCCGCACTCCGCAATGATTCCCCACCCTCGATCTTCGTGCATAGATCAACAATCCATAGTGATTGTGGGGTTCAACCTCCGTAATCTAGGAAGTGCTCGCTCGACTCTAGTATAATCATATTCGTTGATCTTCCATTCCTGATGAGATCAATGATGTGGTTTTATTGCGGGCCGTGAACTAGCATGTCCTCTAATTTCACTTTCGCACTCCACAATGATTCTCATCCATCGATTAAATTGAGCGGTTGGTGTTTGATTCGTTAACCCCAGTGGGTGTTTGAGTCGATCTAACGACCGGGATGGTCTCTCCTCCTGTTAAACAAATCACCTTCATCTCAGCTACCAAATCCTTAAGTCATCGGTGGTTCGGGTAACTTGACTATCATTCAATTTGTCATCTCAGAGCTTAGATCTTCAAAGGTTCCTAAACCTTCGTGAGCTAACTCCTTTTTGAGTAGGGTTCCTAGACCCAGGTCACGTAGACCTTTGGATAACTCTTGGGCTATAATCCTCGCTCTTAGTTGGGTTTGTAGTTAATGACTTAGGCACAAGTTCAAAGTCTCTCAGAATACTGGTCTGAAGGAAACTCCTCCCTAACTCGTAGAACTTTAAGCTCTGAATCAAGGAAAGTTAAACTTGTGAGGTTACCAAAATGGTAGCTATGCCAAGAGGCTTTCTCTGACTCTGGAACGGTGATGTAATTCTTTGGGGAAAGCGCCTCCGAGTGATTAAACTGGTGCATATGGAAAAAAAAGCATGAGTATGGGTTCTCAAGGGAACAAACGCATACTCATAACTTAATCATTTAATACATAAACCATTTATATACATATAAATACTCACATGCATCCATTATTTGCAATTCAAAGCACAAGCCAAGAAAAACACTTATTAGAAACATAAAGCATGATGCGATTGCTAAAAGAGGTGCTTGTTTCCACCCGACCATAGGCTCAGTCACTCTGAATGACTTTATCACTAGCATACCCCGCCACAATGCTTTGAGATTAAATCTCTTTGATTTAGTATTTTTCTTCCTCAGACCCAACAACCACCGCTCTCATCTCTGCACTCTTTGCAGGTCCTCCCCCTACCCACTACGCTTCCTTTCTTTCCTTCCTCAACAAGATTGTGTGTGGTTCAAATTCCCAGTTCATATTTAGGTCTAGAAGCCTTATAGATGGGCGGTCTACCCTGTCCCCTCATTAACTCTTGAGGAGGTCTTCCCACTTACCATCCTGACTGTAATTCATTCCTAGGTCAAAGAGTCATTCTGATCTTGAGCAATTAAAATATAGCATGGTACTAGTTTGGTGGAGGTTAATGCAACCATTCCTGGTCCCCTTCACCACCTTTCATTAGCATTCGTGGTCTCTCTTAGCACATCCCCTGTTCAACAGTCATGCAACACATATCCATTTTCTATTAAAATAACATAATTTACATTCATCGACCTTTTATACAAAGGTCCATCGAATCAAACATTCACACTTTTGAGTTTTCCATAGTTCCCTGGCCACTATAGTTATATTTACAAATTGGGGGAAATAGGGTGTTACATGGAGCATCCATCTAGTTGGAGTCAGAGAATTCGAAGTTGGTGCTTCCTTGAATGTAATTCTTTGACATATAAGAAAAATATGTAATGGTTTTCTCCCACATTGGGTTTCCATGTAAAATTTCGATGCATTGTCTATTGTGTGGATGTGTCTATTATTGTTCATTATGAACTGATGGATATTAATGTTTATGATGCAATAATATATTGATGATGAATTGATGAACATTGTTGAATAAGTTAAAATAACATACGTTTTGGTTAAAAGGATTAATAAATGTTATATATTGCTCATTATCGATTCACCCCCTCCTCTTAGTAATCCAACACAATTTTTACTTTTGACTAGCGGTCTTTTTCTTTTTCATTCAATTTTCTTTTGCTTACCATCCAAAACTCACTCCCCACTCAAAATTCATAAATCAGTACCATTCGTTCTTTGATTGATAACTCACCTCCTTGATTTTTAGATCAAGCTCTATTTCAAAATCGGTCTTTTTACCTTCCTTCCTTTTCCAAGCCTTTTCTTGACTTTGCGATCAAGCCTTCCTATCACCTCTTCAATTTCCCTTGGTTTGAAACTTTTAAATATTCCATATCTTTGATTGAAATTTGAACACTCCTCCATGACTTTGAACTCTTGCCTCAAATTTAGATCATCCTAATTTGTAGATTAACTCTGATTGTCAAAGTGGGACCTCATTTCATTTGTTTACCTCTTCCCTTGTTCCTATTTGAAAATTAGCCCCAATTGCCAAATCAGGTCCTTCCTCATCACTATTTTTTGTGTATGGGTCCCAATTTTGATATCAAACCCAATCTCCAAATCGGGCCCTCCTATCATTCTCTTCAAATGCTTCAAATATTCACCCCTTCCTCTCCCTCTGTTTGAACTTCTTTTAACTTTAGCCTTTGTTTGAATGTTCGTTTACCTACTTACTTTCAAACTTGATTAAATCATGTTGAAACCTTTTCTTATCCTGATTCTCAAATCAAAACCTCCCTTCTTACTTTTATAGTCACTTGGCCCAATTTGGCGATTAAGGCCAATCACCAAACTGGGACAAGCTCACACAAGACTTGTAATTTGAATTATAGAAAGTTTTGATGGAACAATTTCTTTGATGTTAAATATAACCCATATGCTTTGTGCACTCATATAAAGAACCTTAGAGGAATTCAAGTGGAATCAAATAGCTAAGAAAAAGACCCAAACAATTAAAAAAGGACTTCAAACTAACAAAAGCAATTAAAACCCGTAGGTGACACATAATTATAGGAGGTTCGAACATACAAGAAAGAAAACAAACCCCTAGGTGGAACGAAAGGATTGCTAAATGGAGAATATCATCTAGCATATTCATTTCAAAAGAATGGTCAATGTTGGAAAGTAAATGAGGAACCAAGGTATTGCCAAAAGAAAGCATATTTAGACTTAAAAAAAGAAAACGGTTATATTGGAATGAAACATTCCTTAATTCTTAAATGTCAGATAGCGACATTCATCAAGGCTTATGTGGAATCGCACATGAAGAAGGTGGATCATGCTTGACATTAAAGGGTCTCTATGCTTGGAATAACTATGGTTATGTCACATTCCCATGTACATATTGGTTGGGTTATGTTAAACTGTTACATTCTTGCAATGGATATGCCACATTTGAATGTTCATAAATGGTTAGGTTGCATTGCAAAATTCAGCAAGGGATATCTTCACTATGTTTGTCTTTTGTTGGTAATGATTGACTATTGACTCACAATGGTTGGGTTTGGTTGACCTAAGTTGATTATCAAAAACATTGGATCACTTTCGTAAACTACAATTTACATTGGCTATGTAAATTCAAAATTATGCCACATTATGACATTAAAAGGTTGAATTGAAGAAAATGCAACATTGCGACATTATGGGTGGTTGAGCCATTATGGTTGACGAAAGTATTAAGTCACATTTAAATAATAAAAGGTAGACTAAAATGTTATTTCACATTGTAACATTATGAGTTTCACCTCAATATTATGAAAGATTGTAACATTTAAGTACAATAGTTAAGTATCAACATGACGCATAACATTCCTAGAGGTAAAAAATAAGTAGAGTATTCAAAAAGAATATATGAACATGTGTAAGCTTGAAAGAAAAGGGTGACCAAAATGGAGGAAATATAGAGGTGTAAACATCCCTCTATGGTTGGTTGGGTTTTTGATGCAGGAGCATCCTGCCTCCAAAACCAACCTTGTTTGACTAGACCTAGGGGTCTTGAGTTTGTTGTTTAAATGTTTGAAATTCCTATGTTTTATGGAATTCTAGAAGAATGTATAGGATTGATATTTGATTGAGAATGTATGTAATTTAGCTAGTTCTCAAGAAAGGTGAGGCTTATAAGATATTTTAGGGATTCTTGAGTATTTTGTGGATTCTAGAGGGATCTTAGGATGTAAATTAGGCTCTGAACTAAAATTGGTTTTAATCTTGTGTGTATATATGCATTATAAGTCTACATGCATATGTGTGGCTAAATGAATGTAGAATAGGCCAAGGAGAGGGGCCAATCAAATGAGGAATTAGGCCAGAGAAGGAGATGAGAAAAGGCCATTAAGAGGCCTTATGTAACTTATATGTATAGTCTTGTATGAATGAGGAATGAAATCACTCTATTTCAAGTGTTGAATGGAATTGGTGTATAGAACCTCTATAAAGTGTGTGAGTGATTAAATATTCGATAGGTTGATCGATGCAGGTTTTAATATATAAATAGTGAGAAATCCCTCTTAGTATGTATGTGCAAGTTCCAGAATCAGAACATAGTATTTTTTGTAGGTTGGTTCGGGTTGAGATCGACCATCGATCATCAAAGAGATCAATGTTCCCATTGTGATTATGAATTGGTCGGGTTCATATATTGGATCATTGGAAGTCAGAACGAGCAGAGATCAAGTCTCATTCTTCATGTAGGTCGAAACATGATTTAACCTTTTTATAAAGGTGTCACAGAACAGTAACCGTTGGATTCCATCGTGATCTATACCAGGTGTAGATACTCATTAGATTGGAAACAGACGAGGAAGAGTGAAGTTTAGAACTTTCAACATCCGACAATTCGAGGAAGGAAGCATATATGACTATCGAGCCCAAAGTAAGATCAAAATCCGACAATGAGATCTGATAATTAAGGTGTTCGACAGTTAAGCATATGATCAGAACAAGGAGGACTTAAGTGCAAAGAGAACTTCAACAACCTGGTGTTTGATACAGGTGGTGCTCATTCATTGAAGAGGAATATCAATGGTGATATGTAGCACAATGAAAGCGTTATGAAGAAAAGGATCTAACCATCCATTCAACCAACAAATCAATAATTCAGAGGAAATGGGATCGAAGAAAGTGCTCGAGAGTTAATCTATCGGATCAGACTAGGAGAAGAGAAAGTGTAGGAAGAGTTAGATAGTCTGATACCAACATACGTGAACACATGTATGCAACCCCTCAAAGAGTGACATGTGGCCCACTTGGGAGACAACACTTGTCAATGTCCATTCAGTAGTTGGAGCATGTGAAAGTCATAGATCGAGGCAACACATGGCAGCCTGGTCAGTGTCGACATGTGGAAGATCCACGTTAGCATCTCCACATGGTTAGTGACACATCACAACAAATCAGGTCTTGGGAGTGTGTGGTGATTCAAAACATTTCGGTGGTCCGGTGACGGTTGATGCTAGGTTGAAAAAAGGCTCTAACTGACCCACAACTTGTGTGGAGTTTGTGTAAATGGACAATCAATGGTGTAGAAGAAGACTGTGAGATCAAAAATTGGTTTTAGCATAGACAATTGATCATTTCATTTGATCAATGGACGAGATTCTATCGTCCCCCGAATTGGGACAAGAAGGGAGTAAGTTTGCGTCGTTTTGGGAAGATCTAGCATCTACGCCTATATTCCTGATGCATAGTCACATGGAGTAAGTGAAAGACATAAGTTCTTAAGGATATAAGCCCAAGTATTTAGCACTCGATCACAAGGAAATAGCGCCCAAATAGGAGCGTGAAATTTCTAAGGAGTAAATAGAGTTAGTCCAAAACGTTGTTAAGGAGATTTGGCTTGCGTCAAGATTTGGAGAGAAGTTATATTTCATAATTGCAACAGATTTTTAATCATAACTTTGCACCTATGGGTAAGGAGATCCTTGAGGGGGTCTTCATCAATTTTCTTATATCATATAGTAGTATTATCCTCCCAAAATTGAATGCTACCTATTTTTATTTCATTATGGTGACCTTCAAGTACCTGGTATATTTAAAGGTTTATATATTTGTTGCAAGGGTGAAAATGAATTGTTTGCATTCTATTTTGGAAACAATTTCTCTGATGGCATTGATTTATGCAAACAATAATTTCAAGTCCATTGACTTGACCCCGATTAGTTCCACTACAACATATTCAAAAGAAACCATGGAGGTTAGTTCTCTTATGTGGTCCTATCGGTCCATCTTAAGAAGGCATTTAGAGAAATCAACATTGCATTTGGATAGTGCCAAGTGTTGTCCAAATTGTGAATGGATTTTTTCATGCATCATCTGTTAGTGTGTTGAAAAGTTTGAATGGCCCTATGCACTCAATAGAGGTCTCCCAATGAAAGCTCCCAATTATACTCGACAATACTTGGAATAGGGAACCTATATATATTCTAGTTGTGCAACCATTATTGGTTTTGTTTTACGATTGAAGCCTAGTTCACCTTTTATGTTTTTCTAAGATGAAATAAATGTAATGCAACTACTCTAGTATGTAAAAAATGCAAAATGATGTGTAGGTTAACCAAATAGAACCAGAGAGATAAACACAATACTAATTACATCACTACATTTACCCATAGCAAGAAGTTACCAAATAAATAAAAGTACAAACATACATAACTAGATGCATACCAAAAACGTTTGAAAATGAATAACCAATCATAGTTCCATGCTTATAGCTATAATTGCCATTTAGTTGAGTTTGTTGGGTAAACTAGAACAAGATGAAATGGAAATTGGTATTTTTTCATGAGAAGGAGCTAGATTGGATCTGGACCTTACTTGAGATCATGAACTAAGTAATTTCCATTCATTGAAACATGAGTGAGATGGTTAGACACAACTAAAAGGGATAATAGCCTGAGTCAAGATGAATAGCTTTCTTCCTCTAGTATCAATGAGCACTAATAGTTCCATCATTTATGATTTTCCTTGGAAATCCAAGTATGAAGTCCAATCAATGGTTGCTAACTAAGTAGGAGACTTGCTCACTGATAAGAATCTAAAGAAAATATTTTTGTTCTGCTAGAAGAAAATTTTGTGAGACAAACAAAATAAGATACATTTCTTATACATGAAAGAAGTCTACATTGTAAAAGAACATTCTTTCACAATCCCAAAACTCGCCAAGGTAGTAGAAGAATTTGTACTAATCAAAGATTTAAAACTAAACTTCATCTCCAAACATCTTGGCCAGCTATGGCTTCTCCTCATTAACATTTTGTAGAATAGTTTACAAAGATGATGCACAAATAGAAATCCCATTCTCTATCAAGATTGTCGTATTTATACAAACGAGGGAGAAGGAGATTAATCATTTTGATTCCTCCACTTGGCTATCTAGTTCCTTTCTTATCTTCTCGGTTTCTTTGTCCAACTATATTTTCTACCAATTGGGGGTTCAATTTCTTTGTTAGTTCTAACTCCTTTGATAGTTTTGATTCCCTTCTTGACTATTCAGTCTCTCTATTCAACTATCACTTTGTTCCTACCATGGGTTCATCTCCTTTCATCAATTCAAACTTCCTTTTCTTTTAACTATTTGAGTCTCTTTCTTAGCCATTTGATTCCATTTATAGTCATTGTAAAGTGCTTGCATGTTATTGTACAGAACACAAAATACATGGGTTAACTTTAACATCAAATCAATAATCCTCTCAAACCTTTCAACAATTTGACTTATTGGGAGATAGGTTGGAACAAGAAAAAGTGAACAAGTGAAAAGGTTGGGGGAAAGGAGTGTGATTTGAGAATCGAGACTTACTCACACTTATGTTCGAGGAAGGGCTTGATCTGACAATTAGGGTCAATTGCAAAATCGGGACAAGGGGATCACGATTCAAACAAAGGCTTGAGATAATCCTTGACTTGGTAATCAGGTTTGATCACCAAATTGGGACAAGGAAATTAGGACTTTAGTGAAGGGAGGTCCCAATTGGAGAATTTGGGTTGATTTGACAAATTGAACTTAACAACCTTTTGTAATACTTCATAGTTCAGGAGAAAAAGTTCAAAGAGTTCGAACGAATGCTCAAAAGAGTTCAAAGGATTGAACAAATAAGTTGATGGAAAGGGGGGTCGATTTGAAAATCAGGACCTACCCATACTTCTCTTTGAGGAAAAATTAGGACAAGGATGAGGTAGAGTTTTGAATGGAGGCCCTGGTTTAAGAACCGAGGTGATTTTGAAATTGAGAACAAAGGACTTATGTAGGAGCCTTCAACTAGTTCAAAAGTTCAAATCAAAGGCTTCAAATGTTCAAAATGTTTGAACCAAGGGAAAATTCACACTAATTCACTTTATGGCTTATTCTAATTTTGAAGTCATCCCCGATCTGAAAATTAGGTTCAAGCAAAAAATCATGACAATGAAGCAATAAACTTGGTGAAAAGACGTCTCAATTTGCCAATATGGGTCGATCACCAACTCGAGACAAAGGACAAGCTGAATTAGTGAAGGTAGACATTGATTTGAGTATCACACACACTCAAAGAATTAATGAAGGGAGACCTTGATTTGAGAATCGACCACAATTTCCAAATCAATACCTCTCCTCACAAAATTATCCTCCCCCTATCTCGATTTTGTGATTGATCCTTATTCTCAATTTGGCTTGATTATCAAATCGAGAGCCCTCCCTTCACTTGTTCTCCTTGTCTCAACCCTTTTCTCTGTTTTTCCATTAATGTACATTTAATACCCAAACATTTATCTACATTTACTACACACACTTTTTGTATATATAAAGAGGTCGTTGGTTATACAATATATTATATGAAATGACTTTTTTCGTTGAAATCGGGTGGTTTAAATTTACACGAATCACTGTTTTTTGTTGTTCAGAATCCATTTTTAAATGCAGAAATGGATACAGCATGCTGAGAAACTATCAGAACACTGAGATTTTACAGAAATAATCACTTAAATATACGATTCCAACAATTTTTAACCAAATTTCGAACAAATATCCATCAAAAAATTCTTCCTTTCGTAGAATCTTTACAGCTATAAATACACATACCATACAGATTCTACGGAACACCTTTTTTTAGATTCCCAATTTGCTTTATATAATAGAACGGCGAAAATGAACGGCGAAAATGTCGGGGGAGGGTCAGTTTCCCGTGAAAGTCGTGAGCGGGTGCTTACACATTGTGGGAAGGGGTCCATATGAACGACTGAATGGACGAAATTCAGGTAGATATTTTTGTTTTATTTTGGTCTTTTCGAAATATGGTTAAATTTTTATATGTTTTTAGAGTTTTTTTTTACAAGAAGTTGAATCTATTTATGAGGGAAGAGTTCTCATTTAAATGAGTGAATGTTTAAATTTAAGTAGATATTTTTATTTTATTTGACTTGTTTTGAAATAATGTTAAATTGGTTTTAATTGAAAAAATGAATGTCCTAAATTTAAGTAGATATTTTTGTTGTATTTTTTTTTTTTTTTTAAATATCATTAAATCTGTTTATCTATTTTCAAGATATTGATTTATATATTTAAAAATGCAATTTAAACAATAAAAAATTGAGATTTCGTTCAAATTTATATCATCAAATTTCAATAAAATATATCATATTGGCTTTGTCTTATTCTCTTAGTGTGGATTTCAAACCTCTAAGAACTCATTGCAAGTTTGCAACTATTGCGGTAAATCTCTCTGTTGTATCTGTCTTTTCTGTGGCATTTTGGGGACTCCATTTTCATGACGTTTGGAACGACAGTACACCAATCCAATGTGTGAACGAAAATGACCAAGGATTTTACTGTACTGACTGAAGAAAAACTTTGCGTGGTAATGTAAGTCAAAATCATGCACAAAGCCGAAAACTAGTTTTATTTTGATGTGAAGATAGTTGTATTATGTAAAGGGTTTAGTTGTTGGGAATTTATGGTCAAATTGTGTACTGGTAGTTTTAAATTATTATTTATTATAAGTAAATTAATTTTGGCATGGGTTGTCTAATTATTTTATGAAATTGTTTTTTTTTTTAAATTTAAATTATTATTTTTTATTGTTTAAAATCTATTTTTAATATATAAATGAATTCAACATACTGAAAAATTCAACATATCACATCACCCCAATTAATCTTGGTTCTAATTTTATTATAACAGTCAATGACTGCTCGTAAATATCACTGTCAATTTATCAGCGCCATAATGTGAAATTGACATGACTTCTATAAAGATAATAACAGTTTGATTATACGGCTGCAACACCATTAAAGCATTATCTTGTATATCCTGGTGAAGTTTAATAATCAGTGGCATACCATGGAGAATACATACGCACATTTTGTGGTTCTGGTTCTCCAAAACTCGCTGTCACCTCCAAACAATTTTCAAAATATCAATATCATCGTAGCTTAATTTCTGGCGTACCATAACGAATATAAGCGCATATTAAACACACATTTTATGTGGCAGCATTACGTACCTCCTCGTCCGATAATGGCTCGAAATAATATTCAAATAATTGATATCATCGTATCGTAATGTTGCGATAACATTTCGAATAAGCATCAATACAATCCACCATATCGAATTAGTGTGAATGCTCCCCTATATTCGTCAAACTCTAGAACTTAGCAAACACTTGGATTCCGGTATCTCTATTCTGCGCTGCGATCATTTTCTAATTCAAATAAGAAATCTAATGTTTATATGGATTTGTTTTAGGCTTAGTTTAAACGTTTGACATTTTTGTATTTTTATTTGTATATTATTAGAGTAAT
This sequence comes from Picea sitchensis, assembly GCA_010110895.2. NCBI lineage: Eukaryota > Viridiplantae > Streptophyta > Pinopsida > Pinales > Pinaceae > Picea > Picea sitchensis. Next base: position 29,433 of record SNQJ01S0048053.1, read on the forward strand.
TTTGATTGAAATTCGACTAAAATTTTTAAAACTGTTTAAGTTATATAATTTAAGTATTTAAGTATTTCAATTTTTTTTTAGAGAGTGTTGAATCTATTTATACATTTAAAAATACAATTTAAATAACAAAAAATAATAATTTCACAAAAATTAATTAGAAGATCCCCTTATTGGAATCAGTAAATTATTCAATTTTTTAATCATAAATTTCAATTCTCTAATCAATACATGAGATTTTGATAAACTAACTTATACTCATTTATAAAGAAGTACATTTATGTGATTACTTTTTCACATTTATTAAATAAGATTAAAAAATTAATTGACATTCAATGATTGAGAATTGATTATACTTAAAGCAATGTTAAATTTACAGGTGTGAGGATGTAGGAAATTGGCGTAGGTTGTGGTATGCTGCTTCCTCTACCCCGATATGTTGCTTCCTCTACCCACGATTCTATACGTGTTAGGTTTGTTTTTGTTGTGTAATGCACAAAACCTAGGTCGGACTAGGTAAATGGAACGACAAGAAGCCCACGATTTTACACGCTTTAGGTTTGTTTTGTTTTATAATGCACAAAACCTAGGTCGAACTAGGTAAATGGAACAACAAGAAGCGCACGATTTTACACGCTTTAGGTTTGTTTTGTTGTATAATGCACAAAACCTAGGTCGAACTAGGTAAACGGAACGACAACAAGCCCACGATTTTACACGCTTTAGGTTTGTTTTGTTGTATAATGCACAAAACCTAGGTCGGACTAGGTAAATGGAACGACAACAAGCCTGCGGAAGCATATGAAATGCGCAACAAAACACAGAGGCATGAAAACGGGTTACTGTAAGGATTTTGAACAAGGGCGTAAAGGCGTAAAATCCAAGGCTCAGATGGGCTCCCAAACAGAACGCTGGAAATTCTTGTATTTTACAAGGGCAGTGCCCGTTCTCCAAAAGATTGGCGTATGGATGAAAATCTGTTCATCCATAAAGTACTAGAACTTCTCTTCTGTTCAAGCTTCCTGATTAGTTTTTATAGCACAAAGTATATTAATAAATAGTAAATAATAAACTGTATCACTTGAAGTTTTTGGAGAAATAATGAAGGTTTTGCGTGAAAAATGTGGCAGGTAATATTGTGGATGTGCCAAATAATTCACCGGTATGCCCAATTCAAGTGCGTTTTAGCACGGTTTCAGAAACATCCATGTACTTTCAGAGTATTAGGTTATGACCATTGTACGGTGGTCGGCCTCTGTTTGCCATGCAAATGGTGTCTTTTACTTATGCCCATGCCAACTTTCCCATGACGCTGAAGTATTGAGACAAACAATGCAAATAGCTAGCATGCATTTATATGTTTATTTTGGGGTGTTATTCACAGACAAGAACTTCAGATAATTTTTTTCAAACTTCTAGAGTTGGTCTTCGTATAGTAGGATTGATGTTATGCTTCAACCAATTTTTTTAACAAACTGAACTATATTTTCAACGAAAAAAATGAGATCATTCATTACACACCATCGATTACTACCTTAATTCATAATTCATAACAGGCTCTTTAAAACAAAAAAATTAATTAATTGCTTTAAAATTTTGATATTTCATGAATACTTTGCCCCTGTAAAATTTTCTATTAACCTATAACGTATGTAAATTGTTTGAATATTGAAGGTTGCTTTTGTTATTTGAAACCTATAACGTATGTAAATTGTTTGAATATTGAAGGTTGCTTTTGTTATTTGAAAGTCGTCGGCCCAATCGTGCAAATTCCCCAATTATATTTATTAGGGTTTCAGTTATTTCGATTAGAGTATAAAATTAGAAATACAATATATAAATTTAGTAGAGTTATTATTTTTAGTATTGTCAATTTCATTATTAACAAGATGGTATATCGTTTGCTTTAAAATATTCACAGATTTAATTAAGCAAGTTGTCTTACAAGTGTCATCTTCTTTCACTATAACTTGGGTATAATCTTAACTATTTTTAAAATAATCTTTTTAAATTTATTAGTCGTTCACTATATATGGGGTATAACCTAATTTCAAGTTTCACTTTGTCAAGATCTTAGCTTACAAGCTAATTACTACTCTCCCACCTACTCCAAGAGTATGAGGATGGAGCAATAATACATTGAAGGCAAGTTAAGCGATAATAAGTAAAATGCGCTTATAACAAGGAGACTTTGAAGGCAAGTTAAGGAAAAATATAGTTATGATGATGTTGGCTTTGAGACATATGGATATTCTATGGTTGCAATCTCCTTTATTAATAATTTAGTATGTTACTCACAAATATTATTGGTGAAGATGCATATTAAGTGAGAATGAGTTTGAGGATTTTTTTTTTAATTCTATAATAATATGAAATTTTGATTATGTCACTCATAATTATTATGGGTGAAGATGCATACAATGAGTTTGAGGATTTTTTTTTTTTAATTCTATACTAATATGAAATTTTGATTTATGTGTATTTAATCATGGTTTACATTATCTCTATATATTAAAGAGAAAATAAATGCAGTTATAAGATAGAAATGAAGTTATAACAATGAGACTTTGAGAAATGTAGTTATGATAATGTTGGCTTTTGGGACTTATTGAAATCTATTGTTAGAAGCTCCATTATTAATAATTTTGTATGTCATTAACAATTATTATTGGTGAATATGCATATTAAATGAGAATGAGTTTGAGATTTTTTATTTTTTTTAACTTTATAATAATATGAAATTCATATTAATATGATATTCTTTCAATTAATTAATTAACATCGGAATGTGTCGAACAAAGTAACTTTGCAATCTACCAAACATAGTAACGTGGCAATGTGATGAACATATACAGATGCCACATTGTGATGAACATATACAGATGCCACATTGTGATGAACATAAAGAGATGTTGCATTTCGATAAACATAGCAATATCATCGTAATCTGACGAGCATAACCCTCTCATCACAAACATAGTAATGCCGCAATGTGAAAAACATATACAGATGTCACAATGTGATGGACCTAGCCCTTTAGTCACAATGTGATGGACATAGCCCTTTAGTCGCAATGTGATGAACATAAATGGATGTCGTAATGTAATGAAAATAGTAACGTCGAAATGTGACGAACATATATGGACGTCAAAATGTGATGATTATAACCTTGTCATTGCAACGTGATGAACATATCCCTATCATCACAATGTGACGAGCATAACTCTGTCATCGCAAACATAGTAATGCCATAATGTGACAAACATATATAGATGTTGCAATGTGATGGACATATCGCTTTCATCACAATGTGACGAAAAAAAGGATGTCATAATGTGACGAACATAGTAACGTCAAAATGTGATGGACATGTCGCTTTCATCGCAATGTGACGAAAAAAAGGATGTCATAATGTGACGAACATAGTAATGTCAAAATGTGATGAACATTGTCTTGTTGTCATAATTTGATGAAGATATCCATGTCATTGTAATGTGACGAACATATAAATGTCATTGCAATGTGACGAACATATACATGTCATTGCAAACATAGTAATGTCGCAATGTGACAAGCATATACACACATCACAATGTAATGAACATAGTCATGTCGTCGCAATGGGACGAACATAAATGGATATTAAAATGTGTCTAATGTAGTAACACTGAAATGTGATGAGCATATACACATGTTGCAATGTGATGAACCTAACCTTATTGTTGCAATCTGATGAAGATAGTCCTGTCATGGAAATGTGTTGAACATATCTGTGTCATCGCAAACATAGTAATGTCACAATTTGACAAACATATACAAATGTCACAATGTCATGAACATAGGCCTTTCATCGCAGTGTGACGAACAAAAATGGATGTCATAATGTGACAAACATAGTAACGTCAGAATGTGACAAACAGATGCCGACGTTGCAATGTGAAGAACATAGCCTTGTCCTCACAATGTGATGAACTTAGCCCCGCCATTGCGTAATGTACCAAACATTTTCAAACGTCGCAATGTGACAAATATAACGTCTTGTCACAATGTAATGTGCATAACAAATTGTCTCAATCTGACAAACATAACCCTACATTACAATGAAATGAAAATTTTATAATGTCGCAATGTGATGAACATAACCCACTTTGATATGTGACGTTCATGCTCATACCTCATTATGTTACAAAACTCTTTCCTTTGTCACAATGTGAGGAGATTTCTGACATCGCAATGATATGCACATAGAATCCTCATCACTATATGATGAACCATAGCACCACGGTGTCATATACGTGCATATTCTCACGTCACAATGTGACAAACATTTCCAAACATCGCAATGTAACGAACAAAAATGTCCCAATGTGACAAGGATAGCTCAACATCGCAATGATAAACATACCCCAATCTTACCTTCATACAATAAGTAATACATTAATGTTTTAATACTTTAATTTATAAATTGCATTATTTTTTCAATTATTTAATACAATACTTGTATTTATTATTTTATATATCATTGATGTATTATTTAATTAATACTTTAGTACATTAATATATTATTCTATCAATATATGTATTATTCTATTAATGTATTATTCTATTAATTAATAAAATATACTAGCCAATACCTTATATACTATTATATTATTCTATCAATATATTTATTATTCTATTAATTAATAAAATATACTAGCCGATACCTTATATACTATTAGTCATATTAATTTTATAAGGTACACATAAAATTAATTAGTGGCGACATAGAATAGAAGGTATCCGATGTACTTTAATAGAGAAATAGTTAGAGAATAGTATTGCATTAGATACTTTAATATAATTGTATTTTCTAACTATTATATTTAGAATATTAAAGTATTCTTTATAAAATAGTATAGAATTAATTAAGCCGATATCTTATTAAAGTATTTTCTAATATTTAAAATATTATTCTATTAACGATATTCTACTAATATTCTAGAGAATACTAAGCTTATACTGTTAGTATATAAGGTATTAGTATAAGCTATCTTAATTGAAGTATTCTATTCTATAAGACAATATTTTAATATTATACTAATAAAATATAATATTATAAACTAATATACTATTCTATCATATTAATATTCTATATTTTATACTAGAATTCTAAAATATTTTATATTCTATATTAATTCTAAAATATTTTATACTATTCTAACGGTATAGTATTCTATTCTGTTAGAGTATAATATTGGTATATTCTATAAAGTATTCTAAAATTTTATTATATTCTAGAGAATACCCAATTGTAACGGTATAATATTTTAAGAATAGTATTTTCGTAGATACTATTTTGGCTTCTTGTTAAGCTTATTAATTTTTCTTAATTAAACCTTTATATATACCTTAATAAGTCAAAGCCTCACTACATATGATATCTTATAATCGAGAATTAATGTTTTGTTAATGTAATGTATTATTAATATTATTTAGGTTAATGTATTACTATTTTATTGATGTATTGATTGTTTAATGTATAAATTAATAAATACCTTGCATTATTAATATATTCTAGAGGGGCAGGGTATGTATATTTTTATAGACTTTATCAATTGAATTGCTAGGCTAAAGGAGTCGCATACACCAATTTGGTGTCTGGCTTGATCGTGACCTTAAAAATAAATTATTATTATTATTATTATTATTATTATTATTATATCAATTAATTAATACTTTGTACATTATACATTAATGTTAATTAATACTTTCTTGTATACATTACATTATTAATACTTTGTTATATATTACTACTTTATTAATGTATTATTTTAATGGTACATTACTATTTTATTAATGTATTATTTTTATGGTATATTAATACTTTAATAATGCATTTATGATTTCCATATATTCATATAGATATATCCTATTTATACAATATATTAATATATTACTTTAATGTATTAATACATTATTACTTTAAAGTTTTAATACATTATTAATGTATTAATAGTTTAATATGTTATACTAATATATTAGTAGTTTCATTTATACATTACATTATACATTAATTAATGTCAATTAATACTTAATACTTTTACATTATACAATCTGAGTGGGCCTAATGGTTAAGAACATGTGTTTCCTCTTAAGAGGTCACAGGTTCAAATCCAGAGGGGGGTAGGGTATGTATACCTGGGGGTAGGGTATGTATACCTTCGTAGATTTTACCAGTCAATATATTATTGAATAAATGTAATATTTAATTAATATATTGATTATGTTTTAATATATTAATGATAGTCCCGAGGACATGTCATCCCTCAACTGGAAACAACCACTTTATAAAAATGATTGATATAAGCAAATCGACATCATTAGTTTGGAAAGGTGAAAAATGGCGTGATCAACCTATATCAACCACTTTTATAAAGTGGTTGTTGCTAATTACCCTCATTCCACAAAATGTTAAAAAAATCAAATGAATTACCCTTAATTCCACTAAAAAGTAAATAAAACTTTAACCAAAAGCAAAACAAGTTTGGACTCTCTTTTCTTATCCGATAAGAATTCAGTACTTGTTAACGAAGGGTCACTGAAATTAGATGGAACTTTAACCAAAAGCAAAACAAGATCGAACTCTCTTTTCTTATCCGGTAAAAATCCAGTACCTCTTAACGAAGGGTCACTGAAATTAGATGGAACTTTAACCAAAAGAAAAACAAGATTGGACTCTCTTTTCTTATTCGATAAAAAACCAGTATTTGTTAGAGGTTACGAAGGGTCACGAGGTTGACGGAAAGAGTTTCCACCCATTGAGAGGCTCAATAGAAGGGGTTCCGTGGCGATTGAATGGTGAACAGATTCCAATGCTTATATGGTTGTAACCATGTCAATTATATGGTTGCAACTTGCCATATTGTTATAGGTCGGGCAGATTGGAACCAAATTATAACCATGTAAACTAAATTGTTTCAATGTACTTTATCCATACCCTTGGAACTATGTAATTTATCATTCGAACCATGTAAATTATATCCAGCTTAGTTTCAAGATATCTTACATGCTTGTAACCTACCTTCTTATTGTTGTTATATGTAGTGCAGGTTAGAATCAAGACACGTTGAGATTCAACAAGAAGATTCAACATCTACTTTTGGGTGCATGTCTATTTTTATTATCCCTTAATTTAGATGGTCATTAAACTGTAATCTATTCTCAATGTGGACTTGAAATAGTTAACTGAAGTGGCAAATCAGTTAGCTAAGTGAATTTCGAGTTAGAGGTTGGTTGGTGGGACATGCAGAGTAATTCTAGTTGTAATAGAGTTCGAAGTTCAGTGGTGCATGAGTTGGTGCAAGTTAAGTGAGTTAAACTCAGTTGTGCTAGTTGTAACTGAAGATACACTAGTGAGAGATTCAGTGAATTAAAAATTATTTAATTCACAATCAGTAATCTCACATGCAACTGAGGATTTACTATTATTAGCAGCATGTAGGTTAGATCCAGTAGAGACCCAGTTGAGTTCTAGGTGAAAGGGAAGTTGACTATCAGTTGTGACATTATCTTCTTGCACACATGCAGGAAAACACACATTGGATGTGCCCATGATACTTGCACAGTCAAGGAAGCCAAGATTGCATTCATTTTAGGCATTGCATTCAGCAGGGATTGCGTAGTGAAGGAAGGTTGTCTAGAGATAGTAAATTGGCTAAGGGATTTGCCAATTTTCGTATGATAGTGTGAGACAATTAGCGTATGTACTGAGGGATCTTGTGAGAAGAGTTTTGTATGTAATTGTTTCGTGATCCATGATATAATATACAATAGAAGATAATGGGGTTTTTAGCTGTAATCTTTCCTTGGGAAATTATCTGTGTAGTGTGTGATTGATCTTTCTTCATGCTTATGTGATTGGCAATTGTGTTTTTTAATTCCTCAAAGATTTGTAGAAGCGATTTAGTATTTAACTTTAGAACATTGTTAGATCGGGTGAATCCAAGATATACAAAGATATTGTATAATTTCTACATGGTATCAGAGCACCAGGAATCACAAGAGTAAAGAAGAAATTGAGTTTGTGTTGAACAATATTCAAATTTGCAGGTACTTTCTTTGGAGCTGTAAGTGGATCAAGATGTCATTCAATGGATTAAGACTCGAGTATGAACTTGATGGCAGCTCGAATTATATTGCATGGAAAGACATGATGGAGGCATTGTTGGAGGATAATAGGTTGAAGGAATTCATCGACAGTGACATTCCCAAGCCAGCGACAACAAACACCCAAAATCTTGAAGCATGGAAGAAGAAGGTTGCGAAGGTGAGGAGGATCTTATTGGAGGGAGTACGAGACCATATTGTCTCAAGTATCGATGGAAAGGTGAATCCATTTGCAATGTGCAAGGCCTTGACGGATTTGTTTCAAAATAGTAGTGACCACAAAAAATTGGCACTCAATGATAAACTCAGGAAAATCAAAATGGAGAAAGGCGACACAATTCCAAAATACTTAACCAAGTTCATCCAATGTTGTGATGAGCTTGGGAGTGTCGGGGTTACTGTAAGTGATGATGACTTGGTGAACCTAACCCTTCTAGGCCTCCCTAAGAGCTGACATAGTTACCAGGACTCTGTGAATGGGAGGGAGAAGTTACTAGATTGGGAGCGACTTTGGTCGGATTTGGCACAAGAAGAGTTTAGGCGAAATACCAGGGATGGAACCTCATCCAAGACAAATGATGAGGAAAGTTGTGCTTTGGCTGGTAAGTCGAAGAAGGGGAAGGGCAAGAAGTCCTATTCTAAATTTGAGACCAACAAAGAAGACAAGACGCATGGCATGTCTAAAGTGAAATATTTTCATTGTCACGAACATGGACACTATGTCACAAATTGTCCACACAAGAAGAAGAACAACAAGAAGGCTCCAAGAGTTGTAGTGGGTGAGGCTTTGGCCACATAGTTCGAGTTGGACTTCTCACTCATCCCATGCATGGTGTCGAATGTGATGGGATCAGTGCGGTACTTGGATAGTGGAGCATCTTTCCACATGATGGGAGACAAATAAATTTTTAGTAGATTGGAGGAGAAGGATCTTCAAATGCACATCAAAATGGGTGATGATGGGAGGTATAGCACTACAACGATTGGTATAGTTACCTTCCAGCGACAGTTAGGTAAAACCTTTTCATTAAAAGATGTCATGCATGTACCAGGCTTGAAAAGGAATTTAGTCAGTTTCTATGTTGGAAGATCACAGAAATGATGTGGTTTTCAGTGAAGGAAAGGATTTTCTTCATCATAAATCCACAGGAAAAACAAAGAAGATTGGGGTTCGTGTGAAGAACCTTTACAAACTTGATGTAGATGGAAGCGCAACATTGATGGGTAAAGCAGACAATGTGGTGATCCGGTATGAAGGTGAGTTATGGCACAGGAGATTGGGCCATCTACACCACGGTGCTTTGAATATCATGCAACAAATTTCTACAGGTCTTCCAAAGGGTACTCTTGTGTAGATAGACACATGCAGGGGATGTACCATGGGGAAATATACAAAGGCCAATTTTCATGAGAAGGAGAACCGAGCGGTGGAAATCCTTGAGAGAGTTCACTCAGACGTGTGTGGACCATTCTCAATAGATTCCACAGCAAAACACAGGTATTATATGATTTTTGTTGATGAGTTTTCTAGAAAGTGTTGGATCTACTTCATGCAGAAGAAAGATGAGACGTTCTCAAAGTTTTGTGAGTTCAAAGCACTGGTAGATAAAGATACAGGGAAGAAGGTGAAGGCTCTAAGGAGGGACAATGGTGGTGATTACATCTCTAATGACTTCAAGAACTTCTATGTCAAAGAAGGAATTTAGAGAGATTTGATTGCACCTCATAACCCACAACAAAATGGGGTTGCAGAAACAAAGAACATAACAATTGTGGGAGAAACTCGAGCTATGTTACATGATCAAGGCCTACCATTGCATCTGTGGGCAGAGGCATGCCACAAAATGGTATTTGTGCAAAACCGTAGTCCTCATCGGATACTTGGCATGAGTACACCAGAGGAGGCTTTTATTGGTAAGAAACCTAATGTTTCATATTTTAAAATTTTTGGCTCATATGTCCATTGCCATGTGACCAAAGATGACAGGAAGAATATAGAACCAACTGTAGAGATTGGGATATTTTTGGGGTACACTGATACTCCCCACAACTATCAGGTGTATTTTCCAGCTAACAGGATGAAAGTTTTCAGGAGGGATGTTAAATTTGATCAGGAGAAAGTCATGTGATTGTCCCTTGAGAGGGAGCTTGATTTTCATGAAGATAAGGAACTCTTAGTTACAAAGGATGAGCCTCAATATGTGGAGCAGTCACATGCAGAGGAACATGGAGTGGAAGAAACCACTCATGCAGAGTCATCCAATAGAGATGGTAGGAAGTGCACCAGAGAAGCTGATAGATTGAAGCTAGATGCATCAGAACATGTAGGAGCATCTACATCATAGCACAGGAAGAGACAGTTCCCAAGCAAGTATAATGAATACATGTCTCTTATGAGTGAGTGTATTGTGACAGAACCATCTTCCTTTGAGGAAGCAGTGAAACAACCAACATGGGTTGACGCCATGATTGATGAGTATTACTCCATCATCAAGAGCAATGCATGGGAAGTTGTCCCAATACCATTCGACAAGTTAGTGGTTGGATCCAGATGGATATACAAGGTGAAGAAAGGAGCATATGGGAGTGTGGAGAAATAGAAGGCTAGATTTGTGGCCCTGGGGTTCTCACAGGTGGAGGGGATTGACTATGAGGAAACTTTTGCACCAATTGCAAGGTACTCATCGATTAGATCTATCCTTGCACTCTCAGCGCAGATGGGGTGGAAGATACATCAAATGGGTGTAAAGACAACTTTTATCAATGGAGTTATTGAGGAAGAAGTGTACATTGAGCATCCAGAAGGTTTTGAGACCTTTGACAGGGAGTCACATATGTGTAGACTCAAGAGAGAAATGTATGGGTTAAAGCAAGAACCTCGTGCTTGGTACACCGGGATCGAAAACTATTTCATCGGGTTGGGCTTCACAAAGAGTGAAGCGGATGCGAACCTATACCAGGTTGTGGTTGATGGTAAGATTTTGATTATTGTACTTTATGTTGATGATCTTATTCTGACAGGTGATGAGCAACTCATAACTTCTTGCAAAGAGGATCTTGCAAGAGAATTTGATATGAAGGATATGGGGCTCTTACATTATTTCCTTGGCTTGGAAATATGGCAAAGAGATGGGGAGCTATTTGTATCTCAGGGCAAGTATGCCAAAGATATTTTGAGGAATTTCCACATCGAGAGAAACAAACCCATGGAGACTCCTCTTGCAGGAAACTGGAGGAAGGAGGATGCTACTTCAGGAGAGGTAGTTGATGCTATTTTTTACAGGAAACTGGTGGGTTCACTCATGTACTTGGTGAACACAAGACCAAACATATGCTACATGGTTAACCAACTTAGTCAAGCTATGGTTAAGCCTACCAAGATCTTTTGGAAGGTGGGGAAGCATGTCTTGAGATATCTCAGGGGCACTATAGAGTATGGATTATGGTACAGACGGATAGAGGGAGTGAATATTCAAGGCTTCATCAATGTTGATTGGGTAGGCAGTCCATCAGACAGGAAGAGCACATTAGGAGGCATATTCAACATAGGATCAACAACAGTTTCTTGGTACAACAGGAAGCAGAGATTAGTTGCACTCAACTCAGTCGAGGAAAAGTACATGGTAGCGAGTCAGGCTACATGTGAGGCCATATGGATGAGGAAGATACTTTTCGGTTTGTTTGGTCATCAGATGGATCCGATGGTGATAAATTGTGATAACCAAAGTTGCATAAAACTCTCGCTTAATCTGGTATTCCATGACAGTTCCAAGCATATTGATATCTGATACCACCATCTTAGATATTGTGTGCAGAGGAGGATCATGTTGCTTCAGTACATTCCCATGGAAGATCAGGATGCAGATATTCTGACGAAGGCACACACCAGGAGAAAATTTGAATACCATAGAGATAGGATCGGGGTGAAGGATAATCCCTTTCTTGTTGAGAGGGAGTGTTGAGATTCAACAAGAAGATTTAGCACCGACTTTTGGGTGCATGTCTATTTTTATTATCCCTTAATTTAGATGGACATTAAACTGTAATCTATTCTCAATGTGCACTTAAAATAGTTAACTGAAGTGGAAAATCGGTTAGCTAAGTGAATTCCGAGTTAGAGGTTGGTTGGTGGGACATGCAGAGTAATTATAGTTGTAACAAAGTTCGAATTGCAGTGGTGCATGAGTTGGTGCAAGTTAAGTGAGTTAAAATCAGTTGTGCNGTGAGAGATTCAGTGAATTAAATATTATTTAATTCACAATCATTCATCTCACATGCAAATGAGGATTTACTATTATTAGCTGCATGCATGTCATATCCAGTGGAGACCCAATGGAGTTCTAGGTGAAAGGGAGGTAAACGATCAATTGTGACATTATTTGCTTGCACACATGTAGGAAAACACACATTGGATGTTCCCATGATACTTTCATAGTCAAGGCAGGCGAGATTTCATTCATTTTAGGAATTGCAGTCGACAAGGATTGCATAGTGAAGGCAGGTTGTCTAGAGATAGTAAATTGGCTAAGGGATTTGCCAATTTTCATATGATAGTGTGAGACAATTAGCGTATGTACTGAGGGATATTGTGAGAAGATTTTTGTATGTAATTGTTTCATGATCCATGATATAATATACAATAGAAGATAGTTGGGTTTTTAGTTGTAAGCTTTCCCTGGGAAATTATCTGTGTAGTGTGTGATTGATCTTTCTTCATGCTTATGTGATTGGCGATTGTGTTTTTTAATTCCACAAAGATTTGTAGAAGCGATTTAGTATTTAACTTTAGAACATTGTTAGATAAGGTGAATCCAAGATATACATACATATTGTATAATTTCTACAAGATCAAACCATGTTAAGTACATGGTTTCAACTTACTTTATCTATTACCTTGAAATTATATGCTTTTTTAATATGAAACAAGTTGGAATCAAGTATATTACCTTTAACCTAGTTTCAACATGTCTTACAAGAAGGGTATGTTGAAACTACAAGAAGGGTATGTTGAAACTAGATCTGAACAAGAAGGGCATATTGAAAATAGATTTGGATAATGTAATTTGGTTCGATTAGTTTTATCTATTAAAGTATGTTGGAACCATTAATTTACATGGTTTCAAAGGGTCATATCTATCACTTTTAGAATAAGTTAGAACCATATAATTTACATGGTTCTAACCTTCCCATGTGTTCTAATAAACCTTATTTATAATAGATACAATAGGTTACATGGTTCTAATTTTCTGTAACCATTATAGATATGGTGAGTTGGCACCATAGAAGCACCATATAATTTTCATGGTTCAAGTCTACTTGATTATATGGTTCTAATTTATACTACTTAATTTACATGGTTACAACTTCAAGATTTTTGGGTAGGTTTTAGTGGGGTTGGTAATTTTCTCCATGTGTTGATGCAGAGGAGGAGTCAAAGAGCCGAAGAATGATCCATAGTCACTTAGCATATGGCCAATGTTATTCACCAATAGTTTCCTTTAAAATTTCTAAATAATTTCATAGAATAGAAACTTACAAATCAAGCTTACTCAACTCAAAATAATTTCATTGAATAATGGCTTACAAATCAAGCTTGGGTAGAGATCATATATTCCTATGCCAATGACTTAAGGAAAAAGGAAAAGGTATCACCTTTGATCTACTCTTAATACACACAACTAGACAAACACTAGTGTATAACATGGATTATTATTATTTTTGGATTATAATCAAGCATCATTAAATTCCTTCTTTGTGTCTTATTATAGAGGAATCATCACATTAGTTCCCTACTCACTAAATGTTGTGAGAACAATTATGTCTTCTACTTTGTCGGGAAACTTGGGCTCCAACAATAGATTTAGTTTTTGAAAACTTATTTTCACATGGAGTCTAAAGACTAAAAATCCCTCATTCCAAGAAGGTTATCTTTCTAACTTCCAAATGCAACAACAACTTACTTCATAGCTTATCTATCTTCTCTCTAAATGACAATTAATGTCTCTAGAAATCAAATTTATTACAATGATTTTTTTTGTTCTCAATAAGAGTGCACAAAGAGAGTAACTAATTCTCTCCTCTTCCTCTCACCATGCGGTGCCCTTCTCAAATTGGGAACTCCATGAAAAAATTAAAGAAATCTCCTTCTTGGAAATTAGTACACAAAATGAAATATTGATTCTTTCATTTTCCTCTGTTACCCTTTTTCTTTGGAAGAGCCAAAATCCTCCCTTAGTTTATTCCTGATATAACTGCATGGGACCCATCTCTATCTCTTCATCCAACATGGAACTTCTTCATTCTAGGTATAAATTACTCGTGATAAAACCACCTTTAATGTCCAAACCTATTTCCATGAAAACACATTTCCTTTCCCACCAACTCCCTTTTATTATTACTAATAATATGGGAAACACCAACAACCTCCTAATTTTTTCAAAAAAAATCATTATAGTTTTATCGATGTTTCACATTTTATAGAAGTCAAGCAAATTTGTTTTTTTTTAAACTACCATGAGGTATATTTTAATTGGTTAGAGGGTCCATGTGTCAACATCTTGGTAGTCTATGTCATTCACCACATATGTTGCAACCTTTCTTAACTTGGTCTCTTGTTCTTTCTTCAATATGCAAGGATAGGCCCTCTATTTCGCTCAAACGTTAGCAAGTCCTTCCCACCACATACCCCTTAATGTTTTCAAAGTGTGGAAAATGGAGGGATATTTGACTTATTTAAGCATCTACATACTCAAATCTCCGCATGTTGGTGGCTCGGACTTTTTTCACTACTATACATATATTTAACCTTTGCGAAGTGCAAGGTACGTACTACGAAGTAGTAGGAGCCTTTGTCACATGGCCTTTGTCGTGGAGTGTAGAGTTAGCACCTACCTCCACACAATAAAATCTTTGCATACCTTTTTCCATGTTCATTTTTTTTCACCCATTGCCCATTATTTGTTAAGAGAGTGGAGAAGCAAGAACCACGTGTTGTTTTGTCCATACCTCGACATGTTAAAACTCCCCTTGTTTTCTTTTCATTAGCCAATTTTATAAGAATTTGTGAACTTCTCTAAATGCATGAACAAAAGTTTCAAACATGAAATTAACCAAGGTTCTTAAGGATAAAAAAATAACCAAACATGGAATGAACCAAGGTTCTTAAGGATAAAAAAAATAAAAATATTTAACCTCTGTGATTTCAAATCTTCAAGGATTCAATTTAAATCACATTTTCACACTAGGAAACTTTTTGTTCCCGAAAAATTTGACTCTCACTACTACAATTTTTGGACTCTAAAATTTTTATAGGTAAATTACACCATACTTTATCTTTGGAGAACGTTTGAGGATTTTCATTCCCATATGAGACTACCTCATTTTATCTTGTTCTATCATACCTTAGCTCAATAAGGAACAAACAAAACAATGATATCCTCTTTTACAAAGTAGTCTATTTTCTCCACTGCCATATTGTTAAAAATCCCACACAAATTCTAATGGTGAAACAAAATACTTAAACAACAACCTTACCTCCCATATATAGTTTTATCTCTTAGGTATTTGACCTTTCCCACTAAAGAAAATGTATCTATATTAACTACTAAACTCTATCATCTTTCAATAGTGCCACTTGTTGTCTACCTTCTTCATCTCTTAAGGAAAATACTACAACAATGGTATGGATGTCTTGACATATTCTTCTTCTAGATGTGCTTAAGGAAATAAGCAATGTCTAATGGTTCATTATTCCATCATGCTAGTATTTCATGTTCTCAACTACCCATATGATCTATTTGATACAAATTAGGGTAGGAACATAAGGAAGAAAACTAAGAAAGATCAAGAAGATCAAGAAGATCAAGAAACAAGGAGATCGCAGTAAAAGGCATAAGCCACTAGTTTTCCACATTAATGTATTCACAAAAGTAACGACATATAGTACAATGATCAACAACCTCCATTAACGATCCATATAACTAAATCAAATTAACATTGTGGTATTACGACTATGATTACGAGCAATAATGCTAGCAATCCCCCCCTTAATCATTAGGCCATACAAATGTATCAACTAGCAAAAAAAACTAGTGCAAAAGATGATAACATATCCAAGTCTTCAATATGTAACTCATTTAAGTATATAGGGGCTTCCGCAGTGCAAGATATTAGATATTATTTTCGGGATTAACTCATTGTATGAAACCTGATGAGTGTCAATGAAGATCAGCCTGCAAAAACGGTCAAATGTGGATGCTCAAAACTAAATTTGTAAAACTAATTGTGCATCAAATGAGCCAAATATCTTCTGAGTGGTCACTGAATTGAACCCAAAACAATGAGAGAAAATCCTGATGAGAAGTGAATTAGCTACAAGTCTAGCACATCCTATATCTTGAAAAACCCTTGCAATCCAATGTGCCAAGAGAAAAGAGTAGAAGAATCGTATGTCCTCTGGGAGGTCAAAAAGACCATTCCTGAGAAGTCCAAAGACTATGAAGCTCTCACATATTGAGACATAAAAAATTGTCAGATCATGTTGATAGAAAAAAGTGTTGAACAACATCCAAAAACTATATATGAAAATCTTGTAGCCAAAAAACATTTGAGTAGTAAACGAGGTAAACTATTGGTACTGCTCCAAATCTTGAACCCAAATTTCCATTAAACATGTCGGATAATCCGTCAAATGCCATAAAGTGGCAAATTATCCATCCAATATCCAATAACCTGAAAATAATCAATCTATCAATCATCAATGTACTGAAAATTATTACCAATCAAAGACTTTCTGTGATTGATATGTGCTAACATCATGAAATCCATCATCCTGAAATCATAAATTCATCTGCAATCCTGAATCTTGAATCCATAATCAATCATCATAAACTAGAATCATGTTTTGTGTAAAGCATAACAATATTCATTCCCAACACTCAGTTTACACAGACCGAAACATTTTTGAATCCAAACACTCCATGAAATCATCCGATATTAACTATCGGTATAAAATCATGATTCCAAATATCAAGATACCTAGCAAAAAAACAATTAACAACCACCCTTTTGAATATTTCAAAAGTTTGAAATTCTTCGACGGTTGTGGAACCGATGCCGCACTTGCATTGGCTAAAGAATAAGCCATAGACCTATCGATAACAGATCCGTACACAAAAAAAGGCTCATCTAGGCATCCAAATCCAAAATATTTACTGAAAACCTTTACTAAATCTCATTTCAAGCACATATTTGCAGTAAATCTCACTTAACTTTACAAAAAAAAGTTGTATATTCCTCAACATACCTTTATTCAATAATAATTCATTGAGACTCATGGTGCTCACATTTATTTACATGAGACACGCATATTCACTCGTAATGGTATCGATAGTTTGATGATGAAGTTATTGATCCGTCGATAATTTCTACGAGACAATTTCTCGTTTAACCGAAATCTTGAGACAAAATCCCTGGTATCATGGCCTTGATCACTCTTAATAATGGTCCATCGGATCATAAACATGCTTTGATAAACCACTAGGACCGTAATATCATCAACATGCTCTGATACCACATGATAGATATTAGGGCAAGAACATAAGGAAGAAAACCAAGAAAGATCAAAAAGATCAAGAAATAAGGAGATGGCAGTAAAATGAATAAGCCATTGGTTTTACACATTAATGTATTCACAAAAGTAAGTACATATAGTATAATGATCAATAACCACCATTAATGGTCCATTAAACTAACTCAAGTTAACAAGGTGGTATTAGGGCCATGATTAGGTGCAATAATGCTAATACTATTAAACTTTATCATTGAAAACCTTTCACTACTTTGTTTCCGTGGCTTCAACATATTGGGAAAGAGGGGTTCTTGAAAAACTATTCATCTCTATATAGCAATTGGCAAATGCTAAAGAAAACAAAACAACAAATTAAATTTGAAGCAAGTTTGTTAGTTCCCTTGTTGATGTGATCAAATTTTCCTACTTTGAAGTTGCCAAGCCACTAAAATACCCATTCAAATGAATTTCTTCATCATATTGCAAACATTTAGAGGCTATAAAATTTAAATAGGTTTCCCTAGTTGATGACACTTCTTTACTAACCTCTTCTCTGGTGTGATTGTATTCTTTGGTTGCTATATCCTCTTGAAATGTAGATGTAAAAATGTTGTTTTTGTATTGATATTTCTTATCTAAATTCTCTTTGGTTTCAATGTATAATTCTTGGAATTAAGCTTGGGGTTCATGTTCAATCTCTTATGAACCTTTTCCTA